>MU621317.1:2758-14894 GCA_025399215.1 Globomyces pollinis-pini | reverse complement strand
GCCTTTCTTTCCTTCTTTTTTGTGCACATTCATAATCTTGAGAAGCAAAGTCCAAACAACGAAGCTATTTCATTGGGTAATGAGAAGATATCAGAGAAATCATGTCCTAGAACACACAAATGATTTGAAAAGAAACAAGTGACTCAACCAGAACAGTAAGGGTTAAATGCTAAGCTTGTAGAATCTGCCTGGGAATACTACTTTGTCGTCTGCGCCAATATTTGCAGAAGAGATGGTATTATCATCCCCAATTCTAAATTCTTTTTCTATTTTTAGGAGCAATTTCTGACAATATATTCTCCTCCAACTCTTCGCTATCAATCAAACTTAAGATTTCATCTCTTTCGAATTGTTTTTGTTTTAATTGTCTTTTGTAATGTATTTAACAAGAAAAAACTTACCTTAAAATGCAACACGAATACGACCAGAGAGAATTGGATTGGAACACCTTCTTAAACAAAAGTAAAGACTTCGATAAACAAGAAATTAAATGGAATATATTTTTACAGAATTTCGAAGAATTTCAACTAGAAAGTACCAACTTCAAGATGAAGGAAATTTTAGCAAAGGAAATGTTTGTATTCTTTCAAGTCAACATGGAATGGATAATACGGGATGACGACAAGTACATTTTTTATGACGAATGCTACCAATCTTTTAAAAAATGGTTGGAAACATATAACAAACTTTTACAAAACACTACCAAAGAATTTGTAATGAACACTTTTCCAGGGGTTAAAGATATTTCTTTCCATAGCAAAAACAACGGAAACCAAATTGGAACTATTTGTCATATGCATCTCGAAGATGAATCTTTAAAAAAAATATATGTTAAAACACACCAGTTTGGTCCTACAGCCTCGATGTCTAAAAGCAGAAAGCTTCCGGACGCTAAAGAGTTGGTAGTATATAAAATTTTGGAAAACATTGGTTTAGGTCCAAAGTGTTACTTCTTCTGGCCAAACAATGTCAGTACAAAAACGATTCTAATTGGAACTGAAGGCATCGATTTAAAATTTTATACAAACGAAACTACTACCACCTCGTTAGAAGAGAAAATGGAATTATTAAAATTGGATCTTATATCTCGTATTTTATGTATTTCCGATTCGACCACAAATTCTGGAAACTTTGGATATTGCGAAAAGGACAATAAGGCGTATATTATTGACTTTGGTATATTCGAACATAGAAGTTATGTGGTAAAAGATTTTATGAAAGAATTTTATGGTGAAAACACAAGATATAACTACAAAGGTGTAATGAAACAAGTGGTCGAAACCAGTGACCAAGAAAAGATGAAATTAATAGTCATTTTTTTTAAAGACTGTCCTTTTGAAGAACATGTGTTTTACGCTAAATCTTTCCTGTTAAATCTTATTGGTACGAATACAGATACTGTTGTAATTAATTCAGAAGAGGTTTTAAATGGATATATAGAAGATGTTATCGAAACAGTGAAACTTATTAAATCCTTTTTACAAATCCAATAAACTCTCTTTTTAAAAACAAATAGTTATTTGTGCTTGTTTGGTTTTTCTAACCCGAAGTTTTTCGCAATATTCTTGGGATATTGCTATTGGTTTTTGATTTGCAAATAATTTAATGTATTTTACGCAATGCAATGATGGATATTTTAATAAAGAAGTAGAAACTAAACTACACGATATTCCTCGTAATAATTCGAATGGAGAAATAATAAAAATGACAAAATGGTTGGAAAGGAATGAATAT
This sequence comes from Globomyces pollinis-pini, assembly GCA_025399215.1. NCBI lineage: Eukaryota > Fungi > Chytridiomycota > Chytridiomycetes > Rhizophydiales > Globomycetaceae > Globomyces > Globomyces pollinis-pini. The sequence goes on along the minus strand of MU621317.1, from coordinate 13,160 downwards.
TTTACTTTTGGGGAATCAAAGATAGATACAACCATGTTAAGACGATCGGGGTGGAAGATTGCATTCAACACTTCCAGATTATCTAGCCAGTATGGGTATTTACTAAATCATACCATAAAACCAGCGGTGAATAATATAATCTCTGCTCTTTTCCCATCATTTATTATGAGCATTCTCATATTAACTTTTTTGTTCTAAGTTCATCATATCCACATACTTTTCACTCCAATTAGCACCACTAATTACTTGAATTACTAATGCAACCATATTATCTCTAAAAGAATGAATGCCGATATTGTATGGAGAGTAACATCGAAAGTGGGGGAAAAACTGAACTTTGAAAAATGAAATTTGTAGTTCCAGAATCAAAACAATTGGAAAGTAGCAAGAAGAGTCAGGATTCAAAAGTTAATGAGGATTCAACCACCAATCTGAAGAAGAATCAGGATTCAAAAGCTAATGAGGATTCAACCACCAATCTGAATTCAATCTCAAAATCAAGTCATAATTTACCTCCAAATGCTCCTGAATTACCTTATTTAGATCCTGCTTGGTCATCACCTCCCATTCATGACTTTCATTTCGAAGTAATTCCTTAGTATTAACTATTCTAGATTATTAGACAAGGTAAATTCAACAAGAAAGCATCATAATACATAGGTTCATCTTTAGGTACTTCAGATACTTTATCTAAATCAAAATTCATTGTTGGAAGATTACCATTTTGTGATATACCTTTAGATCATCCAGTAATCAATTATACCTTAACCAAAGTCCATTTCAAGATATCATGCTATAATCCAATTTAAATCTGATGGTATTTTATATTAAAAACAAAAATTGATCATTAGAATGTTTTATCTACGATTTAGGAAGTTCTCATGGAACTTTTTTAAACAAATCAGAAATTGCTAAACGAAAGTATATTCAAATCCGAGTTGGTGGTATGTTATCATTCTTTTTAATATTAGATATGATTCGATTTGGTGCTAGTTCTAGACTTTACTTATTTCAAGGTTATGAAGATCCTTTGTTGGATGCTTTAAAATCAAATTCAACACAATCAAAAAAAGTTCGACCACAACCTGTTGTTGATGGTGAAAAACTTGAAGTATCTTGGTAAGTCTATTCATTATTATCATTTATACCTAATTACATTATAATGATTCATTCTTGATTCATAAAAGATTACTTTTTTAAACATCCAACAATGTGAATCATCTAAATATCTTAGGGGTTTTCAAGATGATGCATATGAAGGTGATGAATGGGGAGGTCAATTAGAATTAGCACAATCATCCATTGAACGATCTAATATCAATCAATCGGAATATTATTTTCAAGATCCAAAAAAAGCTTTGAAAATATTTCTAGAAAATAATGGTGCTGAAATGACAGTTGCATATAGTCAAGCAACAGGATTAGATGATGATGAGGATGTTATATTGGCAAAGTTGGAGATTGATGGATTACAAGGTCCATTTATGGCCACTGGTAAAGGAAAAAAGAAAGCAAAGGTAAATCAATTTTTTTGTTGATCATATATAGGCAGAAAGAGATGCTTGTTTAGAAGCATGTGCGAAATTGGATAAATTGGGAATTTTAAGAGGAACGAAACAAACATATGAATCCACTAAAGACCGAGAAAAGAGATTGAATGAAATCTTTGGTGATGATGATGAACCGGATAGTTATCTTGATCGAACTCAAAAAGATCATTGTAAAAGATTTTCACATTTGTTAATGGTAGCTAAACAATCTGAATCTCAAATTGAAACATTGGATTCATTAATTGAAAAGCGAAATGATATTCTCAATATTATTAAAGAATTTGATAATGAAATACAAAATCGTAAGTTAAATTTTAAACTCTAATTTGGTATAGATAATCAAAAACAAAATAATGAATTGGATGAAGTTGAAGATGAATTGGATTCGTTTATGAACACCGTGAATTCAACTTTAGTTACCGAAACGATCAAAAAATTACAAGAGAAAAAAATTGAACAAATCAAGGAGTTGAATCGAATAGAGAAATTGGTTAAATTGGCAACTCCTAAAGGAAAAGTTTACCAAGCTGCTCAACTGGAATCAATAACGAAAGCAATATCAAACTCACAACCGGCAATACAAAATACTACAAAACCAAAGGAGTCAACTTCACATCACAATCCACCGAAAGAAGTGTCAACTAATCCAACAATCAAACCAAATACCACTTCACCTAAAAGGTCAACATCCCCAATTCAGGCAACCCAAAAACGTAAAATGGAACCAGACACGACTACAGAAGATTTGACAGATCTTCAATTCAAAAAACGACAATCTTTTGTTCCATTAAGTAAAGAACAAATGGATTCCCAATATCAACTTGAAAATGATTTTGTAGATTTTATATCACCAGATCAAAAACAACATTCAGAAGAGATCACGAAATTGAAATCTTCGTATGGTTATTAATCTCATTCTATTTAATAAACAAAATTGTTGAACCATTCTAGATCTGATTTTAAAGCTTGTCCGAAAAAAAAACTAGACTGAAATTTTTACGAATTTGAAAAAAATGACAACTACATTTCATGAACGAGAGACTGTATTATGTTATCATGGCCCAATGATCTATGAAGCACGAGTATTGGACTATATTGAATTTAATCCGAATAGATATTAAAAGCAGAATATTGGGAAGGTAGACCAGATTTACCCGATGGATCTTATTATTTTGTTCATTATCTTGGATGGAAACAAACGTAAGTTACATCAACCACTACACCAAAACCCATGATCAAATCCTTGATTGTATGATTGATTTTTAATTTTTTTTTTTTGTATAGTTGGGATGAATGGGTACCTGAATCTAGAGTATTAGAATTAAATGCAGAAAATAAGAAGAAACAAATTGAATTACAATCAACGTTATCTAAAAAGAGTAGTAAATCTACAAGTGAAAAAATTAAACCGGAAAGTTCTGTACAAAAAGATTTAAAAAGAAGAAGAGATTCTATATTAGAAAAAGTAAGAATCTTATTGAAAGTGATTCTGTATTTTGTTTTAACTTGATCTGTTTGGAAAAATGACGTTGATGATGATTGAATAGATGACCTACTCTTTCAATCTGATCTAATGCATTCAGTCAACCCATATCCAAGCATTTCACACCATTCAACCATCTAATATCAATGCCACCATTAATCTATAATATCAACTCATCCTTTAACCATAACCACGTCAAACTTGATTTGTTTTATAATGACATACTGATTGAAATAGGAAAACGAATTTCTAAAGAAACCGGAAATCAAACTTTCCATTCCGGAATCATTAAAAGCACAATTAGTAGAAGATTGGGAAGCCATTACTAAAAACAAAAAAGTAAACTCTATCAAACCAACTAAACTTAAAAACAGTTGATTGCTTTACCAGCTACACATACCATCAGTGAAATTCTAACACAATTCCAAAAACATCAACAACAAAAAATGATGGTATTGAATAAAAAAATGGATGATAGTATTGAAGAAATTATTCAAGGATTAAAATTGTATTTTGAAAAAGCTATTGGAAATATTTTATTGTATCGATTTGAACGTCAACAATATGTGGATTTATGTAGAAAGTTTAATGATAAACCGTTATGTGATATCTATGGTGTTGAACATTTATTACGACTTTTTGGTATGTATTCAATTTCATTATCTATTTTCAATCATCATTACAAAACTATTTGTATGTATATTGATTTTTTTTATAGTTCAATTACCTACTTTGATTGCACATACGAATATGGATCAAGAAGCCATTAATATTCTCAAAGATCATCTCTGTTCGATTTTAGAGTAAGTTTATTTTGTGTGTGTAAACGTTTAGTTTTTTTTTGGAACAGCAAGATGAATTGTTTACGACTCAATATGAATCTGCATCACCTGAATATTTGGCTTTACAAAAGTATTAATACAATTATTTTTTTTCTATTGGTGTATTTTGATATGTATGGGAGCAAGAGTTTTATGGTTGAATGGTTTATTATTCAAGGTTGTTTAAAAGATTTTAGATGTTTAAATGTATTATTCAAATTTTGACCAAGGTTGTGGAATTTCTTGATTTGAATTTGATTGATGATTTGGAAAAAAAGCATTCAAGAATTGATTTGTCCAAACATGAGCATTTTGTTTTACCAATCGAATATCATGACCATTCAACAAATCACGTTTTAAATTCTAATACCAATCAATAAAGTCGAAAAAAATTTACTTTAATATGAGATTGTTGATGAAATTTTTTAAAGTATTGTTGATTGATTTGAAATTGAGATTGAGATAATTGTTGTAGTATAGGAGTTGATTGAATTGAAGTTTGTAATAAATCATTAGCGAATATGGTTGATCTAATATCATTAACTTGTTGAATGGAAGTGATCACTAAATCTTGATCTGACCATTTATCCATTTGACCTTTTTATTTTTTAATATATCAAATAAAAATACCTAGTTATGAATGATAGTTTTGATGATACCTAGGATTGCCAAGATGATAAAAGTTAGACTAAAACAAAAATATCTTGTTTTGGTTAAAAGATGATATTGAATATTAGTAAAACCAAATAATTCTAAAATTGGTTCAGATTCATCTGATTGTAACATTCCAATTTCACAACATAAACCACATATTGTTAATAATAAAATCCAAAATCGATACGATTCTCGACGCCAATTACAACTGGTCATACCAATGATGGAGAGTACGATAAAGTATTGAAATAATAATGTTGGTAATTGAAAGTACATGTAATCGTTGATGGATTCACACCATTGACAATTGATTATGGTAGGTCCGAATAAAATGTAAGCATGTCTACCTATACTATTAGTCTATGTACTAAATGAATTTATCTAATTGATGTTATTCAGGAAACAAAAACAAATAGTTGAAAATGTTGATTCAACAACAACAGGTTGTTGATTCTATTTGGATAAGAAGAATTCGTACCATAGTTTGAGAGAAGGGCACTTAAGAGAGGTTCCAAGTTAGGAGGGGAAGAGATAGAGAAATCGTCAATTCTAGATTTCAACAAAAAAGATGGAGCAGTAGGATGAACGTTTAAAAGATCAAAGATATTTGTAGTAGGCCAAAGAGCAAATATTAAAGAAATAGCAGCAGAGAGACAAAGTAAACGAAGTGAATAAAAGTCATAAGTAGTAAAAGGTTTAGGAATTCTTGAAGGTTTTGAGAATAGTAATGAATAGAAAGTGTTTATGTTTGAAAAGCAGTACATGATAGCAATAGGGGAGAATACAGAGGTAGCTAATTGGTAAGCAACAGTCCAGTTCAAGTAATCTAATAATTCCATTGTTGTAATTTTTGTAAACAAAAAACAACGAGTTTAGCATTTTATTACCAGTTACTATTGGAACTACTTGTGCAATAGGCATGACGCACATCATCAAGTTTCTGTTAAGATTCACTATGATTATTTCAGTTTGTCTTTTTATTCTTCTTATTCACAAACACAAACACCTTGGACTTCACCAATTCCTTTCTCCAGTTATTCAACTAACTGCTATACAGATCGCAAGTATATGATTTTAAACAGTATTTGGTGTTGCTGAAAAACCAACCTATGTTATTTGCTTTGAGGATCGAACAACAGTATTGGAAAATCTACACGTTTATTTACACATATTAGTCTTATTGATAATGTGCCATTTCGCTTATTATCAGAATCCTTCTTTGGAACCAAACGAATTCATATCATACGATAAAGTGATAAGTGATAGTATACTGAATACGATTCCAGACAGTCCTCACCCAGTTGTTCCACAGTATCATCGAGCAATTCAACAATTTGGACTCTTCACTCTCGTAATCTTGGTTTGCTCCATACACTCTGTTCATAAACACCTCCCAGTTTCTTTCTTTCAAGGTACTTGCGCCAAAGTGGTTACCTTTCATTGAAGCTGGAATGAATCGTACTCGAAAAGAAGGCACCTTTTGGACCACCCATGGTTAAAATATTGAACCACTACATCAAATGGTTTAACTGGGAAAATATTCGTGATGTAATGTCCAACGTCACAGCTTCTTCAACCACTAGGAACATAAATTGTTTGAGTCCTTTTTTGCATTGGAACTTGCTGTTCAGCGCTATGGGTTAGGGTTATGAAGATCAAACTGAAATTTGATTGGAACTCAACGATCAAACTAATTGGACAAGTTACTACTCGTTTAGGTGATAGTCTTTGCGAGTGACAAGTCAAAGTTATTTTCTTTGCGGACATCATCCAAACAAACATTCCTGTTTGGTACCAATTAACGCAATTGAATGATTCAACTGAAATAGTGAAAAGTACATTCAATATCATGTTTAAACTGGAACACGATAAAGTCTTCGATTGTCAACTACAAGATACTGAAGTCATAGACTCTTCACTCTCACTGATGCACAACTTTAAAAGTACGTGAGCTTAGAGAAGCAGTTTTATCAGTCATTGAAAATCATTTCAATTAGTAAGTGAATTTGTTTGAAACAATATGAGTTGTAACAAATCGGTATACAAATGATATATTCTCATTGGCTATACAATTGTATTTGGCGAAACGTTACCTTGAACAACACCTTTATCTGAGATGCCGATTGGATCATCCAATATCAATGTTTCCGAATATTTTATGAACAGTAAAAGTATCGTGTCATTTTCGTATTGTCTTGTATGTCATACCTATCCTGAGTTATTGTTAGTGTATTTTGAGTGACGAATAGATAAATAGCAGTGGAGTTGTAGATGGAAGTTTAAAACATGATTAAATAAGATTTGGAATAGATGACTTCAAATTCGACAAAAATATCTAAAAATATGACAGTTCCTTAATATACTTTAATATTTCAGAGTAAGTTTTAAAGATGTCACTTTGTCAACATATTTTTTTCGCACTTGGCTATGGGTGAGGCTGAATTTATTCATATCCTGGCGGTTCTAGCCACCAATTGTAGAATTGCCACATAAAGGAAAAAGGAAAGAATTTTTTTGGAAAGTTTCTATTTCATAACCAAACATGAATCGAACAAGTGATGACGACAATAGTGACGATGAACGAACAATGAATGGCGCTGGGTTACTTATTGGAGGATTGGCTTTGGCAGGGATGGCGACAGCTGCTTACTTTATTTCTCGTGCACAAAAGGGAAAGTTTGAAGATGACTATAGTACAACAACAATAGCACAAAAACAAAGCGGATCAAATCGCTCGATTGAAACAACAGCAATAGCGCGGATTTCCAACGAAGACGATTTAAAATGTCAGGTACAACGAAGTATTCAGAAAATCCTTAAAACATCAGGAAAGCCGAAACTTATTGCAGAAGAATGGGTTGCGCCTTATTCACACATTGGACGTGGTGATTTGGTATATCACTTTGATAGAGTTGATTATGTCATTGAACTCAAGTGGATTGACTACCATGGTTTAAACGACTATACCAGAGTAAAGTCAACGGTCAAAAACTCTAATCGTAAGAAGAAAAATCATGTTAGAGAACAGGCTCTTCGATATGGAAGACTTTGGATAGACCAAAAGCGCAGACCATATGATGTAAGAGTGATGGCTATCGTCAACACCCTAAATGGCCACTTTCAAATCATTCTCTCTGAACGTCTAATTCCCAATATTTGAAACAAATAAAGATTTCGTGAAATACATTTAATTAACTATTTGAGGTTGGATCTAATCTAATATCAGTATTAGATCTTCTAATATTTGAACCTATCGTCAACGTATGCTATGGACCACTTTGCCCACCTTTCCAATACAAACCAGATCTTGATAGATTCAATGTTGCACGATCTGATGCTTTGGCCGCTGGTAGATTTGATTTTCAAAGCGAGGTTTCTAATGAACTAGACATGTACATATCTAGTCTGACCTCTTTATAAACTCTATAAGGATATTTAAAGAATAGGAACAATTCAACTTATTCGGTCTTCATTGGTAAGCTCCGAGTACAAATGTTGCATTACCTTTGAAATTTCCTGCATTTTGAATATTTTACATATTTAATTCTCTATTTAGATAATCTTTTACAGTAGTTTCATTACTCCAATATATATATATAATTAGTTTATTTAAAGAGTATAGTTGATAATAATCCAATGATAAAGATTGAAACAATAATTTGTAAATGAATCTAAAAGTTAATAATTTATGAATTACTATATAAAACGGGGTAATATATAAATTTGGTAAAGAATTACTATAATTTTTAATAGTTTTAATATTTAATTTTAAATAATTATTTAATTTTGAATGATTATTTAATTTTGATAATAGAAACAAGTTTGAATTATTAATTGATAATAAATTAATTTTTAAATGATTATTATTTATACTAGTTTTTGTTTTAGTGGTAATAATTGAATTTAAATTTTTTTTTGAATTGATTAAATGAATAATATTTTTTAAAGTTGATAATAAATCAATTGATTGTAATTCATTTAATTTCAATAAATTACGAAATTCTTTCACTTTGATCATTTTGGTAAAAAAACTAACACTCTAATAACCCTAACTTATACTAAGTAACCCTAACTTACTTATAAGTAACCCTAACTACTAATAAGTAACCCTAGTCACTAGTAATTAAACAAGAATTAAAAGTAATTAATGAATAATATACTATGTACAATTAGTACTAATAGTAGTAGTAAGAGGTAGTTTGTACACTTGAATTCAATTTTCACTTTTTTTATATTCATTGAATTCAAAAATGGTAATGAATCAATTCATTAAATTAAAAAAAGGCTACTACAAACCCTGTTAATGTATTCGATACTCAACATGTCGACATGATTGTATATTTCATTTATTTCAATTTAATAATTAGCATGATGCTCAATTAGATTATTATGGAAAAAGATTAGCTACTTGTTCTTCTGATAGATCAATCAAAATATTCTCTGTAGATAATGACGCTCATATACTATTAGCTACCCTAGTCGCTCATGATGGACCGGTTTGGCAAGTAGCTTGGGCTCATCCTAAATTTGGTACTATCTTGGCTACTTGCTCTTATGATTCAAAAGTTTTTGTTTGGAAAGAATTAAACTCAAATTGGGTTAAAGTTAAAGATCACGCCATTCATTCTGCTTCAGGTATGTCACTCACTATCCTATTATCATAAATCTCATCACTAACCTATTGACTATTACAAATTACATTACTATCCTATTGACTATCACAAATTACGTTACTATCCTATTGAATATCACAGTTAGATTACTAACCTATTTAATATCTCAAATGACGTTACTAACTTATTTAATATCACAAATTTCATCACGTTACTATTGACTATAACAAATTACATTGATAATTCATCTTACTAATAATCGTAGTAAATGCAATTGCTTGGGCTCCACATGACTACGGTTTGGTGTTGGCTGCTGCTTCTTCTGACGGAAAGATTTCTATCCTCACTTATAAAGGTATTCATTCACACACATTTTCGTATCTACAACCAAAATGCATTCACATTCATTTGTTGTACAGCATAGCTGTAATTCAATACTATACGCAATTCATTATATTCAAAACAGCGAAGCTGTTGTATGTTTACAGCATAGCTGTAAACAATTAATATACTAAACAGCAAGCTCTTTAATATTTATAGCTATGCTATAAGTAATTCCTAAACACAACCACTCTATTCAATTGTTAAACAGCAAAGCTATAAATAATTCCTAAACACAAACACTATATTCAATTGTTAAACAGCATAGCTGTAATCATTCCCTAAACACAATCACTATATGCATTGAAACAGCAAAGCTGTTTAATATGTATAGCATAGATGTAATTCAAATACTAAACACAAAATTCAAAATCACTATATGCAATTAAACAATCATACAACCGTCAATGAAAATATTAACATTCCAGGTATAAAACAAATAGCGATTAACAAAAGATGATGGAACCTGGGACATGAACACACTCAATGCACATTCCATTGGAGTCAATTCCGTTTCTTGGGCACCTTCCTTCACCAATACATCCCTAATATCCGCATCCAATACCACACATATCAAACGATTTGCTTCCGGAGGTTGTGATAACATTGTCAAGATTTGGAAGTATTTGATTTGTCGTTGATTTGTAGAGAAGAAGATGGAACTTGGAAAGAAGAAGCTTCGTTACAGGGTCATACCGATTGGGTTCGTGATGTGGCCTTTACTCCTAACGTTGGTTTCTCAAAAACTTGTCTGGCTAGTTGTTCTCAGGTACGTTTTTCCAGAACTTTTCAATTCATAATGCTGTAATACAGCAAAGCTGTATAAACTGTTTGTACAAAAACTATATAACAACGTTATAATACAGCAAAATATACAACAAATCTATAATACAGCAAAGC
>MU621316.1:0-27587 GCA_025399215.1 Globomyces pollinis-pini | reverse complement strand
AGCTGAATAATTAAGGAAGGTTCTCTAAGAACATATTAATGATAAAGAAGGTCATACATTCTTCTTTTATCGGGTATAGTTTTAGTTCCACACATCCGTCCTCGCACCGGTTGTTGGACTATCTTTGGTTCAATGCCATACATCTGTAACAAAAAAAGTATGACTCATTTCTCGTAATTATTAATAACATCAGTCTGATCGGAGATTTGTCACATGAGAATCGCCGAAATAGGAAGCAGAAGGTTTGGTGGCAAGTAATCCTTTGCAGCCTGTAATTAATGATAGTTTTCTTTATACTGGTGAATTGAGTAGTTGTTGTGGATAATTTGTATTTTTATGGTCTTATTGCTCGTTTCTTCCAAATTCCAAGTTTTTCAGAAAAATTCTACTCGGTACACGGAGGCTTTTTTGTCACTCTTGATGATAGTAGTTCTGGATATGAAGCAAGTATAGAATATTTGGAGTTGGATTCGTTCGCTACTGTATCGCTAGGCAATTCAATATTAAAGTGGGTGTTTAGTAGACCCAATTTTCAATAGTAGGTATATTTAGCAGCTGCTGTAAAAACACTCTTTCTGGAGTTATATGATTCGATATTGACACCTAGTTTAACTATTCGACGCTGAAAACTCCCGTAGTTACCTAATAATTGCATGTTCTGATACTAGAGCGACGGTTTTGATCACTGGATAATTTAGAGATGTTTAGAATAGTTTTGATTATACATACGGTGAACAGTATCATTTAATGTCAGCAACAGTGGAATCGGTTTTGAAAGCCAGACGGATCCTAACAAAAAATTGGCTCTTACAACCGATTGATATTTTCTGATGGGCATTTTTCGGATGCATTTTGTATATCTGCATAGATTTTCTTGGCATGTTGTTTTTCAACTTGTTTCAAAGATATAGTTGCATTTACCACCAAAAGTTTAGTTCTTATGCTGACTGTGGTGCATTATAACGCTCCTATCTAATTCTAATAATTATTAGTATTAGCTAATATTAGATGATCTAATATTAGAATTAGATCAAGAATTTGTCTAATATTAGCTAATAATTATTAGATAGGAGCGTTAGTGCATTACATTGGTGCCCTGCCGTAACATTCATGATGGGGCAAAATATCAAATCATTTACTGACCATTTTTGATTTAGCTCAATATTTCTTTTACAGGAACTGGGATGTAAATTAAATATGGTGGAAAGAGATACTGTATGGTTGGTTAATGAATTCTTGCAAGTTGCGATGTTGGAAGATCAGTGTTTCGGCGAACACATTACCAAAAAAAAAAATGGAATTTAAAATAATCAATTCAACAAGCAAAGCAGATTTTTCTATATCCTATCGTTCAAAACTGGATAAATTATTCTTTCATTTATGGATAGAGATAGTGGCTCAATTCCAAAATCTGAAATTATAACCTTTTCCAAGGCTACCACCTACATACATATCGGTATTCTCTGTGAACATATGCCAAATGTGTCAGATTTTTATGTGTAATATAGCATTTAGTCTAACTAAACCTCTGATCGCTGATCAAAAGTCGCACTTGAGCACAATCTCCGCCCTAACTAAACGGTTCTATATGCAAGACTTGTACTTCAAAATTTCATTATTTATTGGGATTCTAAAATATACCTGAAAATATTATATCATTTGATTTTATATTCAGGTTCCACGTAGTTTGAACCACCCTGGCATTTGAATTCCTTGTTTATGGAATGATACCTCAAGTACTGTCCGTTCTAGATAATTAGACACAGTTTAAATATTCACCAATCGCACCAGGATAGGTTTCAGATGAGTGAACACGGAAAGTGTCAGTAGTGATTCGCCTACATGTTCCACTACAGTTAGGAATTATAACTAGTACGAGTCTAAGTTAACTATACTACAGCAGAATCTATATACACCAGCATAACGAACCGATAAGTTTGGGAAAACAAAGTATATATGCTTCTCCAGATTCACTGGATCTTTCAGAACTGATCCGCAGATCATCTCTGTTCCTATTGTAGTATTTTGAATAACAGTTTCCCCTGCAACATTTAGTTTCCCGACCATATTTGAAGTATTCAAATCAGAGGAAACTAGAGCCAAGTGACATAGGTATCTATCGGAAGCTAGTAGTGCTCTAAATTGTAGTTAGCTTATAAAATGACAATACTCTGATTCTTTGGTGTTATTTGAGAATTCCAGTTGAATAATTAAGGAAGGTTCTCTATGTCATATTAATAATAAAGCCAAACATTCTTCTTTTATCAGGTATCGGTTTAATTCCACACATCCTTCCCCGCACTGGTTGTTGGACTATTTTTGGTTCAATGCCATACATCCGTAATAAAAAAAACGTGACTCATATCCTGTAATTCTAGTGTTTGACCTTGATCATCATTACGATTTGTGACATGTCATTGAATCGGCCTGTGTTGATTGAGATAGTTTCTCATCAATACTTGAACTACTTCCAATCTATTGGTAAAGTTGAGAATTTGTATCAGTTCATTTCCGTTGAGTGTCTGCGGGCGGAAGTACAATTGTTTCGAATTTTTTTTGGAACAACAATTATTAGAAATCAATTATTCTTCCATAGAGTACCATGATGTCACTTCAATAGTTTCTTAGTTTGTTGATTTTCATGAAGGTTAATTAGGTGATTGGATATACCGAGCTGTGTAATTAAGGATAGTTTGTTATATTTTCTATAAAAATTAGAACAGTTGAGGTAAGTAACTTAATCTTTGAGTGTAAAAGTAAGTCAATCTTTTGTTCAATTCTGTTATTATAAACAATGTTAATCTACTAATTATCCATAATATTATCCATAATATGTATGTTTGGATAAGCTTTAGTGTATCCCTCAATAGACTATAATTCAGCAGTGAAATCAAAGGTAATGATACTACAGTCTAAAGAAATTACCGTTAAATTCTACCAGGATAGCGAAATTAAGTTGTAAGTTGTATAATTGAATTTCTTACTGTCCAAAATACATATAGAATTCCAAAAAGGCAGGGGAATAAGTCCCTATAGTATCTATTTTCCCATCGACACTCTGATATAATCCCACTTTTTCTTTCCTCAAGACCCATTAAAAAAGTTTCAGTTTTTGAAAAATGCCTTTCGCCCATACCATTAAGGTAAAGCAACAACCAATAAGAGGACGGATGTGTGGTATCAAAGAGACAGCGGATAGAAGAAGACTGTATGCTTTTATGATGTTTATTATAGGGAACCAACTTTGGTTCTGCAACTACAATTTGAAAGTAGAGAAATGGAAATTCAGTAACAACCTATAAGAATTAACATAAATAGATATCTATCAAAATCAGAGTTATTTCTATGCCATCTTGCTTTAGTTGGAGAGGATACTCAAGAAATTAAGAGTGTGATGGAACTGCGGACACAATATAGTTACCTTGTACAGAATAGTTTGTTGGGAAATGAACCAATTTATGGAACAGTACTTACAGATCCGGATGATGGACTACAACATATCTTTTTTGTGTTCCCCAATTTATCGGTTCGGTATTCTGGTGTGTTTAGACTATGTTGTACGGTTGTAGACTTGGAAAAGTAATTTAAAGTAAATCTAATCATAGTACTGTATGTAGTCAAATATGTACAGACACATTTACTGTTCATTCTTCAAAAACTTATCCTGGTTCAAACAGTATTAATTGAATTGATTTCTAAAATTTAGAAAAAACAGAATTGGAGAAATGTTTTCAAAAGCAGGGACATGCTATATCCCGATATCATATTGCATAAATTCGAATTAAATCCTTAAGTCTGTATATTACACTTCATTAAATCTCGAAACTCTCTGATTAAATACAGATAAGTAATAAACTTCAAAATGTTAGATATATCATTCAAAAATTTGAATAACTAATCCACGAATTCTGGTGTCCAAAAAAATTCTGGTCTTCACTTACAGAGAAGTGGTATCGATATACCTTTAGACAAATACTCTGTTCAAGGACATTACAATGGGGGGAAATTGAAGGAGTGTAGGCTCATGAACTAAGCATCTTAAATTATTCAAATGTTTCTGAACACAAAAAAAAATAAGGCCAATTGAAAATGAATCTACGACTATTTTTATTGGCTGGATTCAATTTCTTGATTGATAAACTTTTCCAATTCCGTAAAAGATTCACATTCATAATTAAATGATTTCAACTAAAAAAAATCAGTAGAAAACAACATATACTTGAACTCCAAACTCTTTACAATCTAGTGCAAAAACTGTTCTGATTTTATCTTCATCAGAGATATTAGATTCTACTTTCTTTTTCTTTTTTGAAAATCTTTTCAATGATTCTTCAATTGTTTTCACTTGTTGTAAAGTTTTGATGACTTGTGATGAATATCTATATAAATTAGTCATAAGTCATTTCATACTTTTGAGATATTTGATCCAACACCATTCCCTTCCATTGAGATTTTATTTGATCATCTAATGGTCTCAAATCTAGAAAATCTTTCAATGGTTGAAATATTGAACTGATAAAGTAAGATGCTGTTTTGGGCACTTCTTTGTTTGTTTTACGATATTGAGCAGGTATATTGGCAATATTCTTGAATGGCTGTGAACACTGTTGAACCAAGGAGTCCACAATGAAATGTGTTAATTTAATGGCAGGTAATAAGTTTAGTGTACTCCCTAAAATTCCTTGAATTTGAATCATCAAATCAAGCATGGAAACTCCTCCATTTGAGATGTTTGATATTGGGCTTAGTGGTGACAGAGCAGTTGGTGAACTAACTGATCGGTCAATCAAGTTCAGCTTCGCTGCAATCGTATTTTGGAATGTCGAGATAATCTTATATAAGTTATAAAACACATACCATTTCTTTTACTTTGGTTGTATCTACGCTTAATGCTAATATCAAGTCAAGGTTAGGATCCGGTGTTGAATCTTCTACCTTTTCCTCCTGATCCGTAGGAAGCAAATGGTTAATCCAAGAGATATAGCGATTAATCAACTAAGGTTAGACGACTAGGTTAATCAAACCAATAGTGTAGACTTCCAAAATCGATGACCAAGTGGAAATAAGAACACATCATCACTCCAAAGACTTTCAATAGTTTCAATTAATGAGATACTTTGATCTAGATACATTCCTACATTCAATTAACTTTAATGAAACCAACCAAGTTTTTTGGGATGTTCCACATCGCAATCTAAAGACAGAATTTCTTCAAATTTGGCAATAAATTCATTATGTCTATATTTAGAATTATTTCAATAATATTACTTTAATTGAAAATAAACTGAGAGCTGCCAACGTCGATTATACTCTTTATATAAAATATTAGACCGGAGTTTGACAAGCACATCTTTAGTGAAACATAACTTTTCAAAATGTGAAATAAATTTTGATGAAGATTTAAAGGATTGATGAAAAACAGTTGGATTAACAACATTAAATATAAATTTGAATTCGTTGCTAATAAATTGTATAATTGGAGTCCATATTGAGTCCACTTTGATAGTTGAGAAACATTTTATTTACCTAGAGTTAGGGTAATGATTTTATTTACCTAGCAAATTGTTCTCGATACCTTTGAATGCAATGGTAGATATTTCGTAAATTTTCATGCATCTGGACCGTACAAATGCCAAAATCGGTTCAAATAATCCATCCAAGTTATCTTCATTTGGTAATTGCTGATAACCACTTAATTCCTAGAGGTAATGAACATCTTGAAAAACAAACTGATTCAAAAAAGGGTGTTAAAATAGTCTCTTCAAACGTTTTTGTAGCTTCAGAAACAGTATCAAGTGAGACAAAGATACGAAGTAGCTGGAGAAGTGTCTGGTTAGCATCTTCATTTATAGGGCTACTAGATACTTCGGTATAAACTACCTGAATTAAATTAACCAAATTAACGGTTAATTCAGACTTGATTTTTTCTGCTTTCTATTATTGTTAATATCATTTTGCAGTTAAAGTGGTGATTATGAATATAACTAAACAAAAATATCTTACCCATATTTGATTGGATATAAATGGCTCGCTTTTTCCTTTGGCAAGTAAATAATCCAACTGTGAATATTCAATCGCAACTCTTTCAACACGCTTCACATATTGAATAAATGTAACAGGATCTTCTTTTATGGTTACCAAACACCTAAAATGGTATAAGCAACATATCATTACTCTCCAAGGCAATCGAATAAATGCTCAACTTTTTCAATTGATTCATTAACTCGAATGTATGTGATCAAAATTTGTTTCTTTTGTCTTAATTGAAGTCTATCATTTAATTTTTCTTGTAGATGATCTATTGAAGCTTGTAATTCATTCTCTACTTGAAAATATTTGGAGTTTAATTTTAACAATGGAGTTTTTAAATCTATTGGTTTAGTAAATGTATAAAAGAAGGATATCAATTTTAATGTTGATTTCTTTAGTTTTCTTACCAGATATGATGGTATCAACACCAATCAAGTTCCTTGATAAAGATATAAAATCACGATAATCATTGTTGATTAATTCTACTAGTTCAGAAGACAATATTTTCGTAAAAGTGTTTAAATCTGTGATAATTAGTATTTTTTATTGATTGGAAATACCTAGATAAAGCATAAAGTAATTGAATTGAATACCTAACGTCAACTGTTGAACAGGAAGATGTTTCCTCTTTGCAATAAAATCTTGACTGATGAAATCTGGGTTTGTAAAGTCTTCTCTGTTGAAGGAGATTAAACTATCTACAGTCATTTGTGATTGAATTCAATAAAATTTTCTAAAAACTTCAATCAATTGAATCGAGTTGACCAATTCTAGTAGGAAGGTGCTTCATTTGTGTTATGATTAGCAAGTTGATGAAGGACCTCAACTATGGTTGGAATTACGTGATAGAATAAAGTTTGTTGTATACAAAACAACTACAATTTATATCACCAGAATCATATGGAAATGAATAAGCGACCTTGGACTAATACTAATCCATCAGGAGGAATACAAAACATGGAGGGTATTTAAAAGTTTTTGAATGGATGCACCCTCTCAACAGTTCTAGATTGGGATAAAACTTGTACTTTTCTCTGATATCATTGTTAATGAAATATTTGTTTGCTAGTAGCTCTGTGGTAGGACGCTGTTTGATCTCTTTCAACCAACCACAGCCTTATGAAACAAGGTGGTTGAGAAGAGAATATCAAGAAATAATGTAAAGAAATTCCATACAATTTCAAATAGAAGGAGATTTCATTTAATGCAAGAGAGAATTATCAGACTCATACAAGTAACGTAATAAAACAAATCGAGATGAGAGATCAAGCTACTAATAAACAATCTAATACACTCAATTCATTTACTTTTCTGATTATCTTTGCGATAAGTGGAATCGCGTCATACAGCCGGCTGGTTTCAATTTTTCACAAATTCGTGGTTTTTGATTTTTAAAACAAAAAAGCGACAACATGGCAGAAATCAGAAGAAAACTAGTCATCGTAGGAGATGGTGCTTGTGGAAAAACTTGTTTGCTAATAGTATTCTCTAAAGGAACTTTCCCTGAAGTAATAACTTACTCTTTGTTTAATATATAGACTTATGTTCCTACTGTATTTGAAAACTATGTAGCGGATGTGGAAGTCGATGGAAAGAGAGTAGAACTTGCTCTATGGGATACAGCTGGTCAAGAGGATTATGATAGATTACGTCCTCTATCATACCCTGATTCTCATGTTATTCTCATTTGTTTTGCTGTAGATTCTCCTGATTCTTTGGAAAACGTCCAAGAAAAGGTAAACTAAAATTAATATTAACTCTTGTTAGGTATAATATTAAAACAAAAGTATTTACTTTTTTGTAGTGGATTTCAGAAGTTATTCACTTCTGTGCTGGTCATCCGATTATTTTAGTCGCATTGAAGAAAGATTTAAGAAATGATTCAAAGACAATTGAAGAGTTAAGAAAGTCAAATCATTCACCAGTTACATATGAACAAGTAATTTATACAAATTTTAATATTTCATAGGGAGCTGCTGTAGCACAAAAAATTGGAGCATATAAGTATTTGGAATGTAGTGCTAGACACAATGATGGAGTTCGTGAGGTTTTCGAACATGCCACCAGAGCTGCCCTTGCCAAAAAAGTTGTGACAAAGAAAAAGGGAGGCTGTAAACTCTTGTAAGGATGCCGCTTAACACTATCCTTTATTTGTTGTTTTTATCAGCTACTAAAAATCCGATTTCTTACAGTTGTGTATTTTAGTTTTAAATGTCAGTGCTTTGTATTCGTTTATTTGAAATACTTAGAGAGTCATGCAATTGATAGTAACAGTCATATGAATACATTTGCCCCATATCGTCATTATGATGTTGATGCTAATAGCCTACCATAGTACACATGATTCGTATTGGTTCAGCATCGAATAGTATCTAACCTTAATGATCCACTTGATACTTTCAGTGGATCCACTTACATCATATTGTAGGAATTGTTTGATATTATTGTACGACTTGTTGGTATGAATAAGTGAATAGCATGTAAAATACCCAGTATTCTTTTTAACTTCCATGTGCAATTTCTCCATACATTTCGAAAATCTCGAGACATTAAATAATATACTCAATAAAATCTTACAAGGTCTTCAACTTATATTATCCATTGTCAGTCAAAATCGAAGCGCGTTGATCTGTTTGTTAGGAGATGGAGTACCCTACAATGATTGGCCAAATTGAGTAATGTAAGTTGGCGTATATTGAGTGACTATTTTGTCAGAATCATATCTTTGATTGATATTGATATTTGGAAGAAGAAATTATTGGGTGACATTCGTACAGAGTTCTTATTTTTACTGAAGGATCAAACGATTCGTACGATTTTAATTATATTTACCTAATAGTCGTTACTAAATACATTTAATTTTATGTATGTAACTCCAATACTGACTGTTTCTCAAGTCATTCGGGACTAGTATCTCATTCGGGACTAGTATTTCATTCAGGACTAGTATCTCATTCGGGATTAGTATCGTTAAAATGTCAGATTGTCTCTATCAACTCATGTAGCCTTTTGATTCCATATGAAACCTTGCACCAAAAATAAAACAGTAGAGTATTATTGAAATGAGTATATTTTAAAATTACGATAGTAAATCTATTTGGCACCTCCACCAGAGCAAAAGATAGATTTTAAGATAGACACAAAGTAACCAGCAGCATATTGTCCTGCAGTGTAACCCAAATCCCAAGTATCATTTGGTTGTTTATCAATTGTCTTTGAAGCAATTTGACCACCACTTGCAGTATCAATAGCAACCCAGGTGTGACCAAAGAAAGATGGCTGATTAACAGATTGACTAGGTTGTAATGTATGATATTTTTTCAATTGACCAGCATTATTCCAATGTATTTCTACAGCGGTTTGAAGACCATTAGTGATTGTTAAGTTAACAGCTTGAGTCATTTTGAATTGATTAACAGGGGATTCTATAGTGCCTTTTTATAGGATTTTTGAAGGTGTCGTTGAAGGCCATGTTGATCAGAGAACTACCAAAACCTTTTTGTCACAATCAAATTTTTTTTGTCTCAAAGACTAAGGGCGCAGTGTTTGCTTATCGATACTTAAAGGTTTATGGAAAAGGAATCACTTGATAGAAACGATGAGTAAAAGAATCTGAAAAGTGATTGTTTACATGTGCTTCTACTAGTCCATTTAATGGAGAACCCTTTTCAATTCTCCTTACGGTTTCATCACTACTATTTCGGTTGTTGGCACCAATGCGCGTGTAATACTTATATAGCAATCTTGTCATGGCATGCCATTTGTCGGACTAATTATTGTATCATTTTGTATTAAAAATTGGAAAGTTTTAATGTTACAAAAACAGTGGGATAATCAATTTGGATAAATATGTATGATTGATTATATTTAATGGATACATTTGTAAAGTTACGACAAAAAATCCAACATCTCCTTTCCGTAAATAAAAGCAGTGCCCATGACTGACACGGTCATCATAATAGGTAATGGTTTTTTAGTCTTGAAAGATGGTGCTGCATATGTCATTAAATAGGCGATACTCCAAGCTAGTTATTAAAATATTGAAAAGTTACCTGTGGCAGTAGATGGTCCATTATCCATATCTTCCTTTATCGTCCAACTCGAAAGTCCAAAAACCCCTGTGGTTCCCAGTAGTCCAATTTGTGCAAAAGGACCATATGGTGTTCTGATATAACGCATTGCAGTGACTAAAGATAATGCAGTGACTCCCAACATTGGATAAGGACTTAATCCAATTTGATCATTTATATTATCAAAGTTTGGCCATCCACGTTTGACAAACTGACTTTCAATTCCTTGTATTGAAATCAAATCCAGGTATGGTGTGAAAGTTGATGAAGGTGGAGGAACCTCTTGCTTAATAATTGGCTTCGTTTCCACAATTTCTTGATTTTGTTTGGATGTTGTTTGTCCCATTGTCAAATGAAATACAATGAAATTGAATAAAAAAATTCAACGGTTTCACCTGTGCTAAAATTCGAAGGTCAATCACTAGAACTTGACCCCCATACATAATTAATTGAAGTTTCTATCATTGTTCAAAGCATAGTTTGCGAACATTGGTTGTCGTGATAGAGTGAAATCGCGAAGGAAATGTTCAATACTTAATTAAATTCTAATCCAATCAGTGTTGGAATTTGATTCTTCACGTTAAATATACCTATGATTGTTGTAGTATATTTAGTCGGACAACTTGTCGGCTGCTTATTTTTCGAATATCAAACAATGAAAATAAGGACTTGTAATCAAATCATAATTGATAACTTATCAATAAGTATATTGCAGTTTGCTTATCTTATTATGATTTGTTGGTAAATAATTCAATAAATAAAACAAGTTTTGAATCACATTTCAATCAATGGATAAACATTTCATTGTTTCGAGGCAAACAAGATCATTTATAAAAATGAATACAAGATAAACATATCTATTTGAATTATTTGATATGAATTTTATCAGTTTTGTGTCAATGATCAGTATTGTTGTTGCATTAGCTATTCCTAAAGATGGATTTCCAATTACATTGGGAACACTAGAAAACAATGATTTGAAACTACCATCTTTAAAAGCTCATTTGCGACAAAGGCGAATTAGTAAACTGTTACATCTAGAAAGACCAAAAATTTTTTGGGGAAGAGTGGAATTTTCGGAACTTTAATATAGAATTTACACCTACTAACGCTTTAACGTTTTAATATGCAAATTATTTTATATTTTCTCGCGTAGTTGAGAATTTATTTAGGATATCGTTCTGGACCGTTATACTTGTGAAATTAAGAAAAACGTGTCAATCACTTGCAATGAAATTGGACTAATAGACACAAAAGGAAAAATTAATGAAATGAAAAGATAAGATTTTATTGTTTTGAAGTAAAATGTTATGGATTATCTGGAACTGACTTCCGAATTATAATAGACTACACTTTGGATTTTTAAGTTTTTTCTTTGGTGCTCTAGTAAGTGCTGCTCTTGCAGAGTGTTCAAAGACTTCACGTACTCCATCGTTGTAACGAGCACTACATTCTAAGTATCTGTATGCTCCAATTCTATTTGCTACTTGTTGTCCCTACTATAAGAAATTAAAATAATTACTTGTTGTGTAGTAACAGGATATTGATTAACTCGTCTCAATGTATCAATAGTACGTTGATCATTTCTTAAATCCTTCTTTAGTCCAACAAGAATGATAGGAAGTCCATTACAGTAATGAGTAACTTCAGAAATCCACTACCAAAGTTAATAACGATTTTCGCTTAACCTTTTCTTGGACGTTTTCGAGAGAGTCTGGGGAATCAATTGCAAAGCAAATAAGAATGACATGAGTGTCAGGGTAGGATAGAGGTCTTAAACGATCATAATCTTCTTGACCGGCAGTATCCCATAAGGCCAATTCAACAGCAGTTCCATCAACATAGATATCTGAAACGTAATTTTCAAAGACAGTTGGAACATAAGTCTTTGATTAAAAATGATGCCAATTACCTCTGGGAAAGTGCCCTTGGAAAAGACAATCAACAAGCAAGTTTTCCCACAAGCTCCGTCTCCAACAATCACTAACTTTTTTCTAATTTCTGCCATCCTGGAATTCAAAATAAAACGAAAGAAAAGTAGCCACTTGTTAACCAAAACATCACAAAGGAATCAGCCAGACAGTGTATGATTGTCAGGCGAAGTGACTGTTTATATTATAAAAGGACACAAGTAATAGTTGAACTAGCTTCTGTTTTGACATCATGTTTTACTAGCGTTTTTTTTAAGGGTCTCGACTCTATATATTTTGTATGTTCAGTCTAGTAAATTATACAATGTACTAAAAGCGTGTCTAAAACTTTATTGTATTAACTTGAATGCTAAACAATAGAATATCAACATCAACGCTGCTCAAATATTATTTTACCGCTGAGAATGAAACATCAACGAGTCCCGTTTTCTTGTATCCACCATGAAACAGCCAAAAAAGTACAACATCAGAAATGGCTTTAATTGTACTTTATCAAATAGAATAAAACGCTAATTATTCATATGCGGTGTTTGACTTTTATTCACGTTTTGTTGGCTGCAGGATCCGTTCAAGCTGCTTTTGGTAGTAAGTGTCCAGCTCCAGGTACTTCTTTAGCTCCAAAGAAAGAGTGTGGTCGAAAAGGGATTTCTAAATTCGAATGTAATTTTATCAATTGCTGTTGGGAGCCGTAACTTTATTCATTGACTTAACCTGTAGTTTGGAAGAAAATTCAGTTGTGCCTTGGTGCTTTAAAATCCCTGATGATACTGAAGTCAATGACCCAATAATTAGAACCACCACTGAACAAGCGGCTCCTACTACGATTAAAAAGACTGCGACTGCTACTAGTATTCCTACCACTACTTTGGCATCAACTTCAGCACCAAAGAAAACTACGGTGGTGAAAACGGAATCTGTGACACAAACAGCAACAATGACTAATTCTGCAACTAATACTGCTGCATTGGCTGCCGAGAATGCTACTTCAAGCTCATCATCAAGTATTGGTTCTACAATTGGATACTCTGTTTTAGCAATTTTCGGAGTGATTGCATTATTGGCTGCAGGTTCGTTCATTTATAACAGAAAGAAAAAAGACAATGATACAAAGCTCGTTTTAGAGACGGAGGGTCTTAATAATCTCCCAGGAAATGGACCTAAACCTGCTCCAATCGTTAAAGAAGCATCTAGTCTTAGTTTACGTGATGATTGGATTAAAGACAATAATGAACAGATCCCACCAGTACCTGCTGTACCAGCGGGAGGATCAGCATATGCTGGGTCGATTCATAATGGTTCCATTCATAACGTTTCTGTTCATGGTGATTATGTTGCCCCTCCACTACCTGTTGGAGCCTATCCAATGCAAGGATCCCCAAATGGGTATGGGTTCAATAATGGTCAAGCATACCAACCACAACCTCAATATTATCAAACTGATGGAGGCTATACACATCAACCTTACGTAGAAAACGCCTACTATCCACCACAGCCTTACCAACAACCTTACGTCCCATCAAACCAACAATATCCTCCTGCCGGGCCAAATTATGTCAATAATCCGAATGTAAATGGAAATATTCCACCAAATGGCCCACCATATGGTCATTAGACATTTAGAGAGTTGTAACGCAGGTTCCGTTATTTTTCTGAATAAAAATCTCTTAAATCAATCTACTTTATCCATTCCAGCACGAATCATTATTTATAACGGTCATGAACTTTCATAATTTAATTTGTAACTGGATGTTTTTGTCTTCCCACTTTGCAACAGTGTTTTTCCTCTTACGATAGTTTTCCATACCGTTAGAATCTTTTTTTGTATGTTTGAATTCAAACCCGAAATCCAGAGATACTAAATCCTAAATTCCCATAATTTTGATCGGGTTTAAAAAAAATGGAGAGTGACATTTTGTAGGACAGCATTCTTTGTTTTTTTGGAAAAACATGGAAAATGGGCCAACAAATATCAGAACCTACGCTGGCTGCCAAGACAACATTGTTACACCCAATACTAGATCAGAATACTTCAACAAATCTTCCAAATTTATTTTGCATATCATTGAAAAGCACCCTGAACTCATCACCTCAAATTTCAATGAGTATATCACAGAGTTGCCTCAAATACTACATAAACATATCAAAAATTGGCTAGAAGACGCCGATCGTGCATGTCCCATTAATCTGCAAGGTGTTACTTCTCAGATAGTGATTGAATACTTATGTGGCCTTACCAAAACAGATGGTCAGCCAGTTGGATACTCAGTTTGCAATTCTACAAGAGCTGCTATTCGTTTTTTATTCACAAAATACAGAGTTCGGATGGATCAACTTTTGATTCAAGAGTTGCAGGCAGATTTCAAGGGATTGAAACGTATCATCACAACAGAGGAGCAAAATGAAGAAAGGTTAGACTTTGGGCTGTATCGGATCTTTTGTCGTCGTTTACTATGTAGTGGTTTCAAGGATTATGCTTTTGCCCATTGTTCGCTTGTGCTTTGCTGGAATCTAATGTGTGGAGTATCGAATGGATTGGGACTCAAATTAAACCACTTGAACTGGTCGGCTGATAGCTTGCAAGTTTTTTTCTCTCAAACGAAATCTAATAAGATCAGTGACATACCTCGAGATCCAAAGCACATATACGCAAATCCGTATATGCCTGAAATTTGCCCAATACTTGCTCTAGGGGTTTATCTACTCTCCATTGAACTTTCAGAAGAATCAGATAGTGCACCACTTTTTCCAGGGACCAAACAGTACGACCGATATCGAAAAATACTCGAAAAGCTATATACCGAAGAAGATATCAAATGTGAAATAGAAAATCGCGGTCTAACTAGCTCAGATTTGGGCACTCATTCTTGTAGGAAAGGAGCTACTACTTATTGCAGCACCGGTATTATCGGGGGCCCACATCCAGCTTCCATCAATTTACGTGCAGGATGGACACAAGAGGGTCTAAAAGATCGCAACCTCAAGTATGAGATTGCAGGGGATCAGTTTCTCGGGCGTACAGTCACTGGGTTGCCTGTTTGTGATGCGGAATTTTCAGTGTTGCCACCCTATTTTGAAGATGCATGTACCAATGTGTCAGATTGTATTGATGCGTGTTTCCCAAATCTGCCTATTTGTATGCGACGTGTTGCAGATTTCGGGTTGGCCAGTGTTGTATATCACGCAATGCACACACCCACCTTTTTCCCTACCAATCACTTCGTCTATTCTACACCGCTCTTTACATCTGATTACTTTGATCGATTGAAGCCTTACGTGCGTTGCCACCTTCCCACCACAAATGATCCTATTCAAGCAACAGGCCTTCCTGAACATATACGCTATCAATTAAGAATGAATACTCTGCAGCAAAAAATTGATGATGTTGCAACAACTATTGCAACTTTGCCAGAAAGAACAATTCAAGGAGTCACACAGATTCTAGAGGAGCGAGCAGTTGATTCCGGTACTGTCACTTACAATGGATTAAAAGAAATATTGACAGATGTGATTTCGCAGCAAAATCAGACTATCGAGGATCTACTGTTACAGTTGAGGAACAGCGCAAATCCCCAGGCAATTCATCAATCACCAATTCAAAACATTCAACCTTCTAGTGTTCAACAAAGATTGGCATCTTTACCAGCAGATTTTGAATTTCCAAAGTGCCCCCCTTTACAAGCATGGCAGCTTTGGTGTTGTGGAAATGTTTCATTGGGTTACCCTCCTTTTCGTTCATTCAAACCCCACGATTTGCCTTCAAAGAATCTCAGAAAGCGTTTATCGGATCTTCGATTCCTGATGGGAAAAGTTGAAAAGGCTGTCCAGACTGCTAATCAGTTTATAGCAAACCCCAGTCTTGAAGAAGCGAACAGTATGTATGAGATTGGCAAATTCGCGATTTCCATTCCTGAATTCACTGAAAAGAATCGGAAAAGAAGACAACCTCAGCTCACTTGGGGATATGTTGCTCAAAAAGTTCGCAAACAATAAAATACATTTCATAGAAGCGTGTGTAAATCTTTTTTTTTTTTTTTTGAAATGGGAAAATCAAAATCAAAATTTCCAAGAAAGAATGGAGAAAAGGAAGTGACCGATAAGGAATTAAATGCATCAAATCAAGGACTACCAAAGCATTACCGTCAGTTTTTGGCTGCTCAAAATCATAAAAAGAGACAAACAGAATCAGAAGAATCATTAAAACCAAAAAAGGATATTATCACAGATAAATCCAATCCAAAGGCAACTATTGATTTACTACGAAAAAAGGCTAATGCTGCATCCAAGGTACAAACTAAAAAGTATAAGAAACGTAAAGAGTATATGAATTCCAAATCAAAGAAATTAGAGAAAGAATTATCAAGAGGAGAAATAGTAGAACAAAAATTATCTAAAAAGCTTCATAATCATAAATTTAATGATCAAGTTTTGGAACCACCAAAAATATCGACCATTCCCAAAATGAAATTCAAACAGAAAATTCCAACAACTAATTCGACATCAACAACTACAATGAAAGATCAATTGAAGCTAATCAAAAAAACTAATGAAAAGATAGAGAATGCAAAGTTTGTGTCTGATCGTCCAGTTGGCAGAAAGTCGAAATTGAAGGATTTGTCTGAATCAGAACGTTCAAGTTTACTTAAAGAACGAGAACGTCTTATTGAACTGTATAGACTTCGAAAGGGAACTCAACGTGCTATATTTAAATGAATCATATAATAAACAACCTTAAAAGTTAAAGATTTAAATCGATTGTTAAAAACAATGTATTTATTAACACAGTTATTCCTCTTCTGGAGGATAACGGCCATGAAGATGATCTACAGTCATGACATTATCTGGTGGATGTGGGCGAGCAACAATGGTCAAAACAGCTCGAACTAGACTTTAATTACACACTAACTTACAATCATCACCGTCTTTTTCCCAACTTCCTTCCTCGGCATCATAAGCCATGTTAGTCATTGTTACCCTTTTAGTACTTCTATAATGGATAGTACCATCATCTTGAGGTTCAGCAATGAAGTTGATGGCAGCATTGTGAATCAAAGTGGTAGATCGTCGAGCATCGGTGTATCTTTTACCATCAAGATGTTTGTTAATAAAATTCTTGTCTAGTTTGAAAACCTTATGCCATGGTTTAGCACTCCTTCCTGAACCAACTGTCCATTGAAGAGTCTTGATATTGAATGCGATTACAGAAGTTAATGCAACAAAAAATAGAAGGAAATTCATTGGTAAACAAGTTACAGATCTGGAAAATGGATTTATATTCATAGATGCTTCGCCAGACTTCGCCAGACGTGGCTTCAACTTGTAAGACAAAACCACAGTGCAAATTAGAAGAAATCATCGAATGAAATTAAAACCGTCGTTTTTTATTAGCTCGTTCCTCTTGTTTTTTCTATTAACGTTAGAGAACCTTCTTTAAATACTTCAAAAAAAGTCAAGATATCGGTTTCTGTTACAACCGCATTCGCTTCTAAACAAACTCAATATAAATATAATGTTTACTGGAAAATGTTTCCAAATAAGTCTTTAAATCATCTTTCAGATTGTTGTAATGTTTTATGCCTAAAGATCAGATAATATTGGTCAAATTACCATCTAATGCTTTACCACGATCAATTTGCTGTAGTTTTTCAAGTCCAGCTTCAATTGAAGTTTGCGCTAAAATTAAAATGATTACTTACGGTTGGTATCTGGAATAGGTTCAATATTCTCTTCATTTTCTATAATAAAGGAGATTTTTTGATTGCTGTACATTTGAAGACACTAGTACATGAATTGAGTTCCATTTATTTACATTTTCACATTGGCAAAATGATTTTTGCCAACTGTCTAACAGAAGAGCACCTTTGAAGTTTGATTCTTTGAGTTGATTGAGTAGTTCCATATGATTAGGAGTACCATTTGATATTTTGTCTTTCAAAATATTGGTTTTCGTACTGACAGTATCTTCAGATAGACAATTTCCAACGTTTTCCACCGTTTTTGTGACTGATGTATCTTTCAACTGTTGATATATACAATCTCCAATAAATTCTTGTAGGTTCATTGTAATTACGCTGTTTGATATGTAGGAAGATAGAAAAGGATGATGTGCTATACAATTTTCACAAAGATAATTTTCGAAATCTAACGATTTTGGCATATCAATACATTTCTCGTGATACCAATCTTCACATACATAACATTGATACATTTCCTGATCTTCAGCATTTTCAATATAAGCTTTATGACAAACACAGTAAACCCCTTTGAAATTGTCATTGTAGTGATTAAGCTCATTGATAGGATCTCGTTCAATAGAGGATATTTGACAGGATGAATCTTTTAGTGAGTTATAGTTGCATTACTGATTGTTTTTGAAGTTCCACAATCACATTTAAATGCTCTTC
The DNA here is from genome assembly GCA_025399215.1 of Globomyces pollinis-pini. NCBI lineage: Eukaryota > Fungi > Chytridiomycota > Chytridiomycetes > Rhizophydiales > Globomycetaceae > Globomyces > Globomyces pollinis-pini. The sequence continues at coordinate 9,155 of MU621316.1, read as the reverse complement.
TAAAATATAATTCATGAAATTCATGATCAGTATGACAAGATACACTAGAACATTTAGATATGATACAAATACAAGCATCCATAACAAACACCTACATCAGAACCCTTTGCTTCACTGCAAGTGATACAGGAATAGACTCGCTGCCGAACATAACCTAATTGTACGATTAGGAGTTTGAGATAAAACCTAATTCATAAAAGCACTTGGAAGGATCTCCAGGTAAAGCTTCTTGAGCTTCTTTTTCAGCTTCTTCAAGTTCATTCACATAGTCTACTGCTGTAATTATCGCATCCGTTGTCATTTTTGAGTATCTGGACAAAACAAAATCAACCCATACTTTCCACAATTACCAAACACAGACAAATTATAATAAACCGAATTTTATTTTTTAACTCGCTTTGGACTACGGAGTCCCATAGTTTGATGACACAGTTTGATAAATCTTTCGACTTTCTCATGATCTTTCAAACCAGGTTGACGTTCAACACCAGAGGATACATCAATAAACAAAGGATTGAAATTGGTAGCATTCTGAACATTTTCTGGGTTTAGTCCTCCAGCTAGTCCAACTTTAAGATTAGATTTCGCAATTTCATTAAGAATATCCCAATCAAACACTTTTGAAGTCCCACCAGATTGATTTACAGTACATGTATCTAGCAATATAAAGGAGGCCGTGCCAGAATAGTCGTTACATTCCTTAACTACATGGTCTGCTACAACAGAAACGGATTGGTTGGCTTTGGCTTTTTCCTTTAATCCAATCACTTGAATAATAGGTTTGGACAACAATCTGTGAAAAGCCTGAGATTGAGGAGAATGGCATTGGATTATATCAATATGACACTTTTTGACAATATCATTAATTTCTTGGGCAGACTGCTTTTGGAATACTCCAACAATTAATGGTTTTTTTGATTCGAAAGTTTGTCTACCATACCAAGAAATACTGGACTCTGGAGAAATGGAAATTGGGTGTGACACTTCGGAAACGGCATTAACTGGATAATGCTTTCTAATTTCTTCTGCAATTTCCAACCCTTTCTCTGGAGTTACATAACGCGGTGAACTTTTCACAAAAATAAGGCCAATTAAATCTGCTCCACTCTTAATGGCATGCAAGGCATCATTTGCATTTGTAATACCACAAATTTTTACAAGTGGTTTTGGTTTTTCATCTATTACAGCATTCAATGGAGAATTTCCCAATAATGATTGAATCATGCTAATTTGGTTCTTTGATTTCATCAATGCTTCTCCTATTAATGCTCCTTTAGCACCAGCCTTTAAACAATCCTCAACATCTTTTCTACAAGTCATCCCACTTAACCCCAAGAGAATTATAGAATCACCCGATTTTTGTGTAAGTGAAGCAAGTCGAGCTGTTCGGTTCATATCAACATCAAAAGTATTCAAATCACGATTATTAACTCCAATGATTGTCGATCCTAATTTAATGGCTCTTTCCATTTCATCAGGAGTTGCAACTTCAACTAAAGGCTCCATACCTAGCTCTCTGCTATACTTGATCAACGGTTTGACAGCATCATCAGAAAGCATAGACAAAATAAGTAAGATCGTGTCCGCCCCTTAAAAATTAGATTTGCATGATAACCCGAAGAAAGGAGAGTTAAAATAAATAGTGATAATGCGCTTACCTGCCAATCTAGCTTCTAAAATTTGATATTGATCAAATATGAATTCCTTTCTTAATACTGCAGGACGATCCTTTACTCCTTCCAAAGACTTCCGAACTTCCTTCAAGTCATCCAATGATCCTTTAAACCAATTTGGTTCAGTTAAAACAGATATAGTAGAAGCTCCACCTTCATGGTAATGAAAAGCTTGTTGAGCTGGGTGGACTGATAGATCTATATCACCCTTTGATGGTGATGCGCGCTTGATTTCCGCTAATATGGCAACTGCATGTTTGTCAATTGATTGCTGTAAACGATCCTTAAAAGATATTAATGATGGGGCTAAGTGTAATGAAAATGATCGCTCCAAATGCAACATAGATTTCCCCGGTTTTAATTTTTCAGCTTCCACATCCTTCCTACGCTGCTTATAAATTCTTTGTAAAATCGATTCTGGGGCACTGTTTCCCACAACAGGAATGGGTTGATGGGTTGAGTTCATCTTAGAAGCCTTATCCAGTGGAATTCCAGCAAAGATATCCACATCCTTTAGAGTTTTAAAGGATGATTTAATGATTCTTTCTGGGTGCTTGCTTAATTTGCTCCATTCACCACCATCCCAAGACAAGAAGTTTGCAAACATTTGGTCACCTACGATGAGAATTCAAACAAGCAACCTTGCTCTGAAGCAATACTTTCTGGATGAAACTGAACACCTTCCATCACATACTTTTCATGTCTGATGCCCATGATGATTCCAGATTCAGTCCATGCTGTTACCTTTAGTACCGAAGGTAATGATTTAGGATCACCACTTAAAGAATGGTATCTGGTACATTCAATATCTTGATCCACTCCTTCAAACAATCCTATTCCAGAATGCTTAACTGGTGTAGTTTTGCCATGAATCAGTTCTCCACATGAATTCACAGTTCCTCCATATATTTCATACATGCATTGCTCTCCTAGGCAAACTAAAAATATCAAAGAAAGTAATGAACACACCTCCTAAGATGGGGATTTTCCCTGCATAATGTTTGATTAGAGCGTTTGAAACGCCAGCGTTAGAAGGATGGCCAGGACCTATATTCAATAAACTACAGCTAAAATACCAGGGGAAATAACCAAATGGGTAGGATTCAAAGCAGTAGCTAAAGTAATGTCGATAGTATTTCTATGCACGACAACATTTGCACCTAGTTTACATAAAGATTGATAAACATTCCAAGTGAAGGAGTCAAAGTTATCAATCAGCAGCGTTGTATTTGAGTATTTAGTCATCCAACAGAAATCAAATTTATAAAGATTTGATGGTTCATCTACTTCCATCTTTGATTTTTTCCCTTCACTTCCAAACATTGAACTCAAAGTATTGCAACTGCAATGAAAAGTATTTCAACCGTCATGATTTGACCAGCTGTGAAATCATCCCATTTACTTGTCGTTGATGAACTCACAGCACTATTTGAAAGAGTTTCAATTTGAAATAACAAGTTGGAGAAATCAATCGATTTCAAAATCAAATGTTCAATAGTAAAAGTTATTTTAGAAGATGATTATGACGAAAGCAGCCATAAGATATCAAATCTTGTATTAAATCATCATCAAAATTCATATGGAATCATATTCATATCGAGTTAAAACAACAATTTATTAACAATCGCTCATCCATTAATGTCATCATTAGCATCAGCAATTCGGTCAGCATCACGTTCTGATTGATCTCCTAACCGTTCAAGTGCATCAGCCTTTGCAGTATCTCCACGATCATCTGCTGCTGCAGTCTGGTCATCAAGAGCATCCGTTTTGCCATCAGCTGCAGCTTCTTGTGCATCACTTTGAGGGGATCGTTTGAATCTTAGTGAACGCGCTGCAATGCCACCTCCGTTCCCATTGGCAGCACTACCCGACGGAGCACCAGCTGCAGCCTCTGCTTGATCCAATTGGTCATCCAACTGGTCCACTTTGGCATCGGCTGCATCCGTCGCTGCCTGGTTCTCCAATGTTGGATTGGTTTCTTCAATAGCAGCCAATCGATCGGCTTCTTGAGCGGCAGCGTCGGCTTGTTGTTTTAACGTGTTAATGTCAGTGGCATTGACAGTACCATTGTCTTGGTTACCAGCATCAGATGGAGCTTGAGCCAGTTGATTGGTTGAGTCGGTGTTCTGCAATGGGAGAGCAGTCATGAGAGTGAAGAGAGTTACAATTGCGAATTTCATTTGTTTGATAGAATGCACCAGTTGTCGACCAGTATTTATATCTGTTATTGATTGCATCATGTTATTAATCATTAAGCTTTTAATAGGCTTCATCTGTGCTTTCTACATCTTTAGTGAGTGGTAGGTCCTGTGTGCACATGTTGGCTGCAACTGTCGCGTTTTGAATGTTATTGTGTAAATTTGTTGATGTCAATGAGCCTGTGGAATTGTACACAGGGGTCAAGGTTCATCCGAGAAGGCTGTAACTTGTAGTGAATCACTAAAAGCCATGAGTTGTTATTAACGTGACTTGATAATCTCGTACCATCTGATGCAATCAGGTCCAGTAAATTTAATGTAATGATCTGAATATCTGCATTTGTTTGTGTTTTTGATAACGAAAGTAATAATGCATTCAAGAATTCTCTTGATAGTAATTCATGTTGAATAAAATCTTCGAATGATGACCAAACTGTAATATTTTACCTCCTAAGGGTGGGCACCCGTTGGTTGGGTTGGTTGAGAGGTCTGAACCTAATCACTGATTAAATTACCTACTCAAATGAATTATTACCTCAATCGAAACCTTATTGCACTTTTCTATAAAGAACCAACCGGCCCAATCCTCTCTGCTATAATAACGATACATTTAAAATATTAAAGATAATCGATTATTCCTTCCAGGTTTAATGAAATTCAACTATTTAATATCTTTTAAAAAAAAAATCATTAATTGTAAATGCGAAGTCAATTATCATCATTTGAACGCTTAGTACTAATTTGTTTAGCCACGATATTGTATCTTTCTTGTGAAGAAGTCAGTGAACATCCGGGGCATATTGTAACAGGTAGATATGTTTTGAAACGATATATAGCGACGACTACCAATGATGCTAACCAGTCAACTACCACAGTCATCTATATTACTACTTACCTTTGGCCAGGTATTATACTACCAGGTCTGTTAATTACAATCGTATTGATTGACCAACTAACTGCCTCGTGGATATGGTATAAGGGACTTAATAATCAAGGTCCTGACGTTCATTTTGAAAAACTGGAATGATATAATAGTTAAACCCATCTCATACCGTTACATGAGGTCATAAAGGGTCTACTTTATCAGTAATTAATGTTACAAAATAAAAACTTAACAACTATTCGGGAATATTTCCAATTTTGCATTAGAAAAGGGAGACTCATAATGAGTTAATGCCAATCATTCCAGTTGACAAACTTTGAAATACGAACACATGGACATATGGACATGATGGATTCAGTCAAAAGTCAAAGTCCATGTAGAGATCAACCATACTGGATAAAGTCAAATTTTTTAGACAGTTTAATTTTTAATCAAGCGAACCAGAGTGATATTATGTAAGGGTTAATTTTCTTCGTCTGTAATGTGGAAGACGTGTTTCAAAGTAACCCATTGAAGGATTCATAAGCGTGGCATAGACTGTAATTTTATCTAGGACAGGCTCTTTCCCCATCATTTTCCACAACTCCTCGTAATTAATCGTATTTCGGGAAACAATTTGCAACATTGAATTTTCAATCGATAACATACGTGATATCGAATTAAACACATCAAGGGAGTTTGGATCGACCGTAGTGGCACTGAGGTGGTCAGTGTTAGTCTGTACGATGTAATTACTTGTTCGAAGTGACTGTGTAGTGTGTAGGGACTGTTCGCCTCTAGTAATAACTACACCGTTCTGATGCTGACTCCCAACAATAGTAAAGTAGCAGGGTGAAATCAGCGGACTGTTTCGAAGACTTTGAACTGCAGTTCCAAAATGTTCGACTTGTTCAAGTGTTTGGCGGATCAACTGCCCTGTGGTAGCCAATTGACGACTCATCATTTTAGACACAAATGATAGAATTGATGGTTCGATGACTCTTCGGTAATTGAGCGATATTGAAAAGGGTTCAGACGATGGTTTAGAGGGATCAGCCATTCGCATCCCAGTAAAGATGCCCACCAATCCCAACCACGAAGTGCTTTTGAACAGTATTTGTCCACCTTTGTAAAATTCCAGTTGCATAGTAAGCGGGGAGAGAAAGCTGGTTGGCCAGTCCATTGTCCTAATGTGTAACGGACCTGATTCTGAATCCACATTAACAGCTACACTGGTACACAATGCGTTGAATTCATATGCATATTGAATAATAACCAGTTCAGAAAATTTGAGCTTTTCAGCCTGACCTGTCACAGCTTCGTTTATGTGATCGACGATACCTTGCAACTCATCCATATATAAGTTTTGTATCGAAATCATTTGGTTAGCCTGAACCAATAATGAAAGCCAGATACGAGTATTACCAAACAGTGCCTGGAACATATCACGGGCATGAAGTAAGTGCTTTACGTAGAATGGAAGTTCCACATACGCAGGATTCATATCCCTGGGGTCATCATAGTTGAGGAAAGCACCAGGGCACTCTTGACTTATAATATCGGCGTAACGTTTATGGGGAGGTTTATCCAACGAAACATTGAATGTTGGAGCGTTCATTAGGGAAAGGATGACAGGATTATAAAATCAAAACAAACAAACACGAATATTTTATGTAAATTTGAGGGACTGCTTAATATGTTTAAAATTAATAATGAATTCTACACTCAGTTCGTAGCAACCTATTCAATAAATCATTAGTGAGTGTAAGTGTGTAAATTGGCTTTGTACACGAGACTATGCAATTGTACACAAGGGTCAAGATTCATCTGAGAAGACTGTAACTTAAAGCAAATTACTAAATGCTGTCATGGCCAAAACCTAGCAGCTATCACATTATGATTTCATATCGCATAGTAGTCACACAAGTTTCTAATTAAAAAAATCCAGTTGACTTTCCAATTTTTAGTCTAAATACTAAAGGCTTATATGATATTTCTTAATACCACTTGCAAATTAATGAGTATAATTTAAACAAAGGAACGCTCACACTTAATTAGTTTTACTATATGCGATTAACGTGTTTACAATCAAATAATAGAAGGGATGCTTATTTCGTGTAATGGAAGAGCCATCCATCCTCTTTAACTGAGATTCTTCGGTCCGTCTTTGTTATTAAGGGGACTAAGTCAGAACCCGATCCAAAAGGCTAACCCCGGACCGATATCAAGAAACCTTATAAAAACACAGATCTACAGATTTAAAATGGAACAAAACAAGTATGAATATGAATCGATACTCAATTAACAATTTAGAAAGTTTTAATGGAAATGATTCACAATTACTTTACAAACGAACAGTTGACTGGATTAGCTCTAGTGTTTGGAACGGCTGGATTATGGTCGTATTTGAAAAGAAGACATCTACCACCAGGTCCAATGGCATTACCAATCATTGGAAGTGTGGAGGTTCTAAAGTAACTTGAAGCATTGTTCTTATTTATAGACACTCATTAAATGATACATTTCATGAACTCATGTCATCAACCGTCAAAGTTTATGGACCAATTGTCAATATTTCTGAAGTATTTGGGTATAATGAAAGATGTCTCTAACTGTCTAGTCATGTGTACATTGCTGTCAATGATGCAGATGAGTGTAAACGGTTACTGACCGATACAACCACATTTGTCCGTCCAGATGATTTCTCAAAAGCTACCGAGTAATGACGTTGTGGAACTAAGCGATAGGGGTATTATGGATCATGCTCTTTTTGTTTATCCAACGAATGAGGTTTGGAAAACACACCGAAAATTATTACAACCTGCATTTGGTCCCAGTCATCTCAGACATGCTGCGCGGGTATCCGTTGAAACTACGAAGGAATTGATGGAAATATGGAGTCCCATTTTGTCTAAGCAAGACCATGTCGTTGTCAATTTGAAGGAGATTCTAGTATGTGTGACACTAGATATTATGTATGTCACTATCTAAGCTAATTTCTTTTTAGAGGAAAAGTTGCGTTTGGAGAAACCATGAATGCTGTGAAAAATGCAACTGCTTGGAAAGAATTGGAAGTGATGACTAAAGACATCTATGGAATCGTAAAATTCATTTTCTAACCTGGTAGAGATCGATCACACCTAAATTTCTTTGGGGTCTATTTGGTGTTTCCAATTCGGCACCTTTCTTGGTAAAGGCACGTAACGCAGTGTATGAAAAAATTGACGGATTTTCTGAAAAGCGACTGCAACAGATTAGAAATAAGGACATTGAACAAAAAGGTTGGCAGATGGATGTACTGCAGAGACTTTTGTTGTCACGGGAGCAAGGTTTACTGACAGATGAAGAAATTCGAGGAGAAATGATTGGATTCTTCTTGGCTGGTCATGAGTAAATCAACTTATCTTTACTAATAATAGAACCACCTCAAATACACTTACCTTTGTATTTTATGAATTGGCCAAAAATGCACATATACTCGACAAGTTATACGAAGAAGTGTCTAATATCGACTTGGATGTGGCTGAATCTTCAATTATGGAAGTACTTCCTAAACAAAAGTAAACATTCAAATTATTTACGTCAATAGATATTTGGATAATGTCTTGAGAGAAGTTCAAAGACTCTACTCTATCGTTCCAATGACGGATAGGAAAAACACAAAGCCAGTGAATGTCCTAGGTTACGATTTCCCACCAAATACACACTTTCTTGTGAATTTCTGTGGGATGCATGTACATGAAAAGTATTATACTCTTCCGTTAGAATTTAACCCTGATCGATGGGATAAACCAGTTCACCCAAATGCATATATGCCATTCAGCGACGGGCCTCATAACTGTATTGGACAAAAGATGTCAGTTATTGAAGCAAAGGTATGGTTTATCATTATTCTCAATCGTAGATTGTCATTATCAAACTGGTTCAAAACTACCGATTTGAAATCCTCAGTGATAAGCCTTTGAAGATTGGGTCTGATATTACCACACATCTTAAAGAGCTCCCAATGAAGATCACCAAGCGTTAATTCAATATATCTTTGTCAATATTTACATATTCGCACCTTGCTCATATTAAATGCATATAATGACCAATACTTACGTCAAGTTAAAACAATAATATTAGATGCATTTAATCAACAATATTTAAGTCAAGTTAAAACAACAATTTATTAACAGTTGCTCATCCATTAATGTCATCGTTAGCATCAGCAATTCGGTCAGCATCGCGTTCCGATTGATCTCCTAACCGTTCAAGTGCATCAGCCTTTTCAGTATCTCCACGATCATCTGCTGCTGCAGTCTGGTCATCAAGAGCATCCGTCTTGCCATCAGCTGCAGCTTCTTGTGCATCACTTTGAGGGGATCGTTTGAATCTTAGTGAACGCGCTGCAATGCCACCTCCGTTCCCATTGGCAGC
>MU621315.1:770-27637 GCA_025399215.1 Globomyces pollinis-pini | reverse complement strand
AACTGAGCTAAGACGGGATGAATGCCTTCTGGGTGGATTGAACACCCGACCTCATGCTTACTAGGCATGCGCTACTACCACTGAGCTAAGAAGGCAATTAAGATTGAGCGGAGTGGGATTCGAACCCACGCCTCCGAAGAGATCACGGCCTTAACGTGACGCCTTAGACCGCTCGGCCATCCGCCCAAATCTTGTTTAGAAGATTTGCACTTTGGTATATAATCTAAAACACCTATATATCCACTCCAAAATTTTATACTTTCAAAAACCCGTCTAATTTCAAGTACTAGCCTCTACCAACTAAATCCAGACAACCAGGCACTATTTCATGGTCCTGGAACGGTACCTCATCCTATATATGCACAATTCCTCATGTTTTATTACTTCACGTACGTTGTTAGTGTTTGTACATTATAATATAATGAATTCCAAAGTAAAAACATTGATTTGTAGTTTGAAATGTAACAGTAGTGTATCAGATAGAATATAAGGAGTCTAGAGTATTATGTTGAGAGTGATTTGTTATTTGTCGTGAAACTGTGCATAATTCAAATTATGTTTTCAACACTTAAACTCAACTGCTCTATTATAATAGATAAGCGGTATTAAAAATGAATCATTCGATTAAAGCTAGAATCGCCAGTTTCAATTGGTTCGTGTTTAATCAGACTGACTTACTAACAAATTCTACTTTGACTTTCTCATTTCCGTTCACTTGGATTGGAATGCGATGCAATTTTCATGTCAAGAATTCACGTCTTTGTTTCTTTCGATTTTTAGATGAGTGAAGAGTCAGTCGCTCGAAGGCGTGAATTACTCAAGCAATACTATGCACAACAAGCTGTTGAAACAATTCCCGTGGATACCTTCCCAAAGAGGGCAGATCCTATTGATATTGGTAACCTTGAATAGTTCAAACGTTATAGATAGTACTTCATACCATCCTGAATTAGCTTACAATAAACAGCTGAAAGAAGATAAACTGACAGAACTAATAACAACTAACAACATGTAATCATTTATTTACGTTTATCTACCAAATAGGTTGGTTACTGGTATGGGATTAGTAGTTGATAACAACTAGATATTAAAGAATTGGACGGGAATGTGAAGTCTTTGGTCTATCAAAACTATAGCAAGTTTTTATCAGCAACAGATGCAATCTTAAAAGTGACTTTACTGTGTTTCTAATCACGAAATAGATCAAAACTACAGCAACAAATATGGATCAACAAGTACATGCATTGGAGTCGAAAATGGGAAGCATAACTAACGAACTGAATAACCTGACAAACAATTTATCAACCAAGAAGCTACAACTAGAAAAATATAACGGAATTCACTCGTTAGTTAAAAAATTAAATTTTGTGATTACATTGCCAAATAGACTCATAGATGAACTGGACCAAAAAAATTATGCAGAAGCTGTCATGTTCTATACAAAAACTTCCAATTTATTGGCACATTATTCTCATCTTCCAATGTTTAAACACGTCCAAGACGAATGTAATGTAATTATGCAACAAATTGGGGTAAAAGTACAAAAAAGGGTGTTTTCAGGGACCGTAATTAATATAGCTAAACTGTTAGGGAAATTCAGCGCAACTAGCAGAGGGAATTGGACTGATGGTAGGGCTGGAAACTTTACCTGCTGCTGACTTGGCAAAAGAATACATCTATCGGTTTGTCTTTATAAGATAATATTTTTAAGGATGTCAAATACTATTGACAAAGTCTTCGAATCGGTTCAAAAAATATCCTTGTACTCAAATTCACCAACCACTCCTTCAGCGAAGAACGATAATCCTAATGTGTCAGAGTTTTCTACCTTCAATACTGAATTTTTGACGGAATTATCACGGTTTGTGGAATGTTATGATGCCTTCTTTCTAAATAAAATGGACTTTGATCCACGTGCAACAAAACTAGAGAGTTTAAAATGCAACTGTTTTGCAAAGTCACTCTCTGATGTGGTAAGTCTGCATAGCTTATAGAAGGGACGCAAACAAGCAGCTGATGATTTATCACACTTTCTGCAAGATAAAGAAGATCGATATTTTCAGTTGTTAGATAAAATGTTAAAGTTACCGGTATGTCATAAAGTACGCTAATGATTGTGAAGGATGACTTACGCCAAGTTTCACCAAATCTGTTTGTCAGCATCTTATCTGTCTTACGCAAAGACCTCAATATTGCAAAAGCACTTCAAAAATTCACTAAGATTGAATCAAGACTATCTAAATTGACCATTACAGTACTAGATCGAATTATTCAAGGGGTTTTCGGAAGAGTCAAACAAGATTTTTTTAGTAACTGTGCAATGAACTGATTATTAGTAAAATTGAAGGAAATCAATGATGCAAATGAATCTCAAGTTTTTAATATTGTGCGGCATATGACTAACTGGATCAAAGAAGCATTGATTGCCAAAGCATTGCCCGTTTTAGAAGTATTCATTGTATTTATTTACATTAGAACTTTATTGACCCATCTGCTACTCATTCATTTAGTACAGAGGAAGTTTTGCTGCGCATTCATCAATCATTGCATTCATTTTGGATCGACCTATCTTCAGAAATGCTGGTATATTTAAGTCTCTAATCGTTAGGGAACCGGTAGAAACGATGTGAATCCGTATTATATCATATTGAGTCGTTTATCAATGGATTGGTCAAAGAGTGTGATTGAAGCTATTTACTCAATGTATACACAAAGAATATTCCTCCAAGGAGCAAAGCTCCATATTCAAGAGCTCTCTGAAATTGAAATTAGTAAAGTTAGCGCCAAAACTTCTTTATCATATCAAACCTTAGCACACGTAATTATACATCTTTAACGTAATAGAGTCTTTTACGACGTTATCTGCAAGTCAAACTTAATAACTTTATTTTTCTAATTAGAAAATATGTGGACGACCTTGCAGTAAAATCAGTGAATGGAACTATCAATTTGGTTTCCCCCATCTGGAAAACCATATTATCTTCGTTTTCCAGTATAATGGATGAAGTTAAAATCAGTTTTAAAGCAGATGACGGAAATGACAAAAAACTTGGTAAACTACATAAAAATCAGACAATATCTCATGGAACCCAATCTTCACAAAAAGACTTAAAGGCAACGAAAACAATGGTTCGTAAAGTGAGCAATGCCGGTCTTCCATCATCCACAGGTTTCCAGAAAGACAATATTTTGGATACACTGGATAAATTATTTGAAGATCGTTTGACCTATCTCCCTGCAAAGGTAGAGTTAAAACTGGCAAGTGTACAAGAAATCATTATGAAATGTCTGTTAAAGGTTTTTTGAAACACTGCTTACTAATAATAGTGTCTAATTGAAGAGATTCGACAAATATCGATCACGGACGCAACATATCGTCAGATTCAGATTGATTGTTATTACATTAGAATTCATTATTGGGAGTTTTTGGAAGAGAAAACATTTAACAATTTACTGGACGAGGTTCTTAAATCTGCATTTTTACAATGTATCAACAGCAATCCCCCATCAATTGGCTCATTGGTACTGCAATTGCTTCTAACGAATAATAGGAACTTGATAAGATTATCGCTGATACAGCGTAACAATAGAATAAATCAGAAGTATTAGAATATTTTTGCTTGTAGTTTTATTCATTATATTCGAATTTAGAAACGTATTACAATACAAATGATGGGGAAGCAAAGCATGAGAAAAACGTTGAGTGGTCGTAAACTAGCAAATCCTTTGGTGCAATTCTCGGAGGATCAATCGCAACAAAAACGTGATCTTTTGTAAATGTCAATCCTTCAATGCCTCTAATTCTCATGCTGAGGGTATTGATGGGAGTGAAGAGACTGGTGTAATCAACCAGCGAGGTGGTATTAATAGTTTGAATTGAAGTATCCAATATCTTGATGTCCATGTAAGTAATTAACTTTGATTTGTCATAAACAAACCACAGTCGATCTTTCCATAATGTCAAACTTGATAAATCTCTTCCTGATCCGGGAGCCTGGAACTGTCCTAAATATTTCAAATCCAACACATCAGATTTAGAAGTCTCATAAACAAATACTCTTGCGTCCATCTATTATTAATATTAACATAGTTGAATTACTTGTCTACCAACGAGCAAATACGTTTTCCCATTTCGGTTCTCTAAGAACGTCATTGACTCGAGCCCTTGATGGTCTGCTGGTATACGGGAATTCTCATCTACTAATTCATCCAATGTAATTGTTCGTATTGTTTCTGCTGCTTCAATGTCATATTCAATTATCTGGGTTGGATATTCCACCCCTAAATACAATATTCCAGGCCTAATATAAGGATACATACTAATAAGTGGTTACTTTGCTTGAAGCAGTGCAATAGCTTCTAAATCTGGCTTCCCTTTAACTTTGTACGTCTCTATTAATTCCCCTTTAACTGTCATTTTGGCAAGATGTCCATTGTCACTAACGACATATAATAATTGCTTGACTGTATCATATGCAATATCTGATGGTTCATACTTCTTTGGTAATTCGGCGAACAATGATTTCCCATCGCATTCCAGTGACTTTATATAGGGTTGAGAGTACCAATTCTACGATGAGAAAGTATTGTTTACTATCATTCGGCTCTGACATGCTATTAAGAGCAATGGTATCAATTTCATCATCCTATTTTTAGTTGGTTAAAATCCACGCCAAAGTGTTTTGAGCCTAAAATGAATTCAATACGGTATGCGCATACAACTTGGCCTATGCCAATGATTTTATTCAAATGAAAAGACAGGGATTTTATTGGTGCTAAAGCCAATTTATTTGAATACACTAAACAATTTTACTTCTTTCGAGCAAATCCACCCATTGGCTTCTTCTTCAACGATAATCCAAATGTAATCTTCTCTCTGTTCGGTTGAAGGGCTGTAACACCTTCAACAGCAGGTATAGGGTTGTCCACTACTGGTGTAAACACTTGGGGTTCGCGTGGTATTTGGGGTTGAGGTACTATTACAGTAGCGGCTACGGCAATTTCTTCTGCTTCCACCACTGGTTTTGCAATTGTTGTTGGTGCCTCAGGAATAGTGCTAGATGGTTAATAAAAGGAAATTTACTTTTTATGACCTTTGGAGAGTACCACATGCGTACTACCAGTTTCCTTTGCAAAATTTGCAAAAGCGGAAGCAGTTCCAAGCGGGGTATCAGTAGACTGCATGCGTTGTAATGCTGCAGCTTCTTCCAGCTTAGAAAGTCTTTTTTCAGTCTTAGTTTTACCACTTCTTTTCCCATGGAATTTATGAGCAAATTCTCGGAACGCCTGTGTATTAGTAACGAAATTTAATACATCTTTGGTGCTTAAGACTCGTCCACCGCTATCTCGATACTCCAAATTTATCACTGGTTTATAGTCGGCAAATTTGGCTTGTATTTCACGTGCCCTTTCACGTTCTGCATCTCGATATCGCTGATCTCGTTCGTATTGGTCCTCTCTGATCCGTTTACCGGATTTGTCTACACCTCTGGATTTATTCGCCTCCTTTTCTTGCTGCAAAAGCCGTTCTCTTTGTGCATCTTTTAATCGCTGGTCTTGCAGCCATTTGATTCTTTGTCGCTGAAGTTCATCTTGCGATTTCCGCTCGTCTGTTACTTTGTCCAAGTCGCCTTTCTGTTTAAGAAGTTGAAGAGTTGAAGCTAACCCAGAAGAGTAAAGAGGCATGCTCAATTCTTCCATCTAATATTAATAATTTGCACTAAACTTACATGGGTTTCAACTTCCTCTTGATCCGATTTAAGTGATTCACCATCAGCATTGTCATCTAACTCCATTTCGTCATCTACATGAACATCATCTTTTGTTTGGGTAGACGGGGATTTATTTATAGGAGCTGCCGTGTTTGCTTTAGCTTGTTTTGTCTCTATATCTCTCTTGGCTAATACGGAGTTGGAGTCAAGAGTTTCAACAAACTCAGACAAATCCGATATTACTAGTCCTACATTCTCATCTTTATCTGTTTCCATTGGCTCATGGACTTTCTGCAGTAAATCATGAATATTAGTCTTTAAATTTTTGGATCTCGTTTTAGACAGTGCTTGCTGAAGATCATCGTCATCTACAAAATTCATTGAATCAATTTCAGTCGTCTTATTGCTGTTGGAATATTTCTCGTGGTTTGGCTTTTCGTCTACCTCCATAGCATCATCATTCACTAAAAAAATCAATTAACAAAATAAACTACATTGCTCATCTAACAGTTAATAATAGTGGAGTTACTTCCGTTCGCATCTATTTCTATTAAAAGTTAGTTGACCAAATATGTTACCATCATCATTATGCGTCTTTTTTCTGGACTCTTTCTTTTTCTTTTTCTTCTTTGGTTTCCTGAAAGCAAGTAATTCGTCCTTTGAATAATAGTCCATTACTTCTTGAGTTTTATCATACTCAAGCGACACTGCTCCTTTCCGCAATTCTACTGCAACTTGCTTTTTTTTCTCCTCCAGCTCTTCTAGATTTACAGCACCACCAGTGGACAATACAAATGTGTCTGGTTCATCCTCTTCATCATAATGTGATAAAAGTTTTCGTTTGTTTCCCATTTGCTCTTGTTCAAACGCTTCATATGCATTATAAGCCTTTTTGCCTTTCTTCAACTCCAAATTTTTCCTTGTGTGCTCTATATCCGCAATTGTAACATTCATTAGTTCATCTTCACCATCTATTTGAAATATAAGTTCAAGGATACTGTTACCATCATTATCTGTGATTTTTTTGTCTTTCAAAACCAAGATGGTCTCATATCCCAAATCATCAATGGCATGTGAGACTTTCATACCAGACAAATCATCTATAAGATAAGTAAAAATCCAATAGAAAGTTAATTTAAGACAATTTGTAATGAAGTAATAAAACAATACCTGCAGTATATTGCACATCCTGCTCCTCCAATTGTTTTGCTTTTTTGCGAGCGATTGCCAATTGATTCTTTTTTGCTTTCTTTTCCTGTTTCTTTATCCAACTCAAAGGGTCATCATCATCATCATCACCTTCCCCCAATCCTTTACCAGTAAATTTTGACTTTGATTTAAGCTTTTCTTTTTGAATGTTTTCGATTAATTTTTCTTTCTTCTTCTTGTTATCTGCTTCAGTAAGGTGTTTCTTGAAATTATCTTCAGCAACTTGTTCTTTCGAAGATGATTCAACTTCTAACAGTTTAATACCCAAGGATGCTCTCAGCTTGTTGGACTCTTCAATCGACATGGAAACTGCTAAAGTCAGACACGATTAAGATCAAACTTTCTTTATCATCTGGCATTTGAATTGAAAAAAGTAAAGAATTTCTTTTTTATCTAAAGCTTATAACAATATACTATGCGATGATGATCAAATCAAATCATATCACTTTATAGATTAGCATTCATACTTCATACTTTTTTTGGTTATAACGAAATCGTCATTTTGTCTTATTTTTAATTTTTTTTACTCAGTTACTTTCAATGGGCAAAGGGAAACGAAAGGCAACAGAGATGGAAAAAACTATAGATTTGAAGCAAAAATCTACTTCTACTTCAGATAGTGAAGAAGAGGAAATGGATTCTCAAGTTAATCAATCAGATTCTAATCAAGAAAGTTCCGACGATGAACAAAAGAAAGAGGATGATGAAGAGGAAGAGATTGATGTCGATTTCGAATTCTGTCAACCAGCTGAAATTGATTTTCATGGTCTAAAAACATTGTTGAAACAAACATTCCAAAATGACATTGAAAAATTGAATGATTCCGATTTAGCAGATTACATCATCAATCTTAACGTTGGGACAGTAGTAAAAGTGGATGATGGATTAGATCCTTACGCATTTGTTTCCCTTCTTGATTGCAAAAAAGTAACAATAACTTCGCTTATTTTAGAACATTCCATGTATAAAACAAGTAAAAGATTTTATCTTGGAAAAGTCAAAAGACTTGGAAAAGCTCAGTACGATCTTGAAAACAAAGCACTGTGGAATTGTCCTAAATGAAAGGCTGATCAACATGCCACCACAGATCATTCCAAACCTCTTTAAAATGCTACTGGATGAAATCCAAGAGACCATTAAAGCTGTAATTGATTGTGCATTGATTATATATTAGAAAAAAGATACAAATTATGACTATTATATCTTTATTTCAAAGGTATATACTGAAGTTGAATCCATAATTGATAATGACGAGAAGGAAGAAGAGGAAACGGTGAACCCGAAAAAGAAGAAACAAAAAGTGAAAACTCCAGAGGTGTTTTACTTCCAAGCAGAAGATGAATTTATCCAACCCCATGCCGAGTTTACGTTTGACTATCAGTTACCCAAGGGACAAGTATCTGATTCGCGTAGAGCTTTTTATGAAGTTGGAGTTGAACCATTCCGAAGAATCATGGTTGTTCCTAGTAAGAATATGACCAAAATCATGCCAATATTAAACGAATTGTTGGTATAGATAGCGGTTACCAAAATACATTTTAATTGAATATTAAATACAACATTTTCAAGCATGAACTAAGGCATTCTTCTTCAGTGATGATCAAGTTGTTTTCGGAGCATTGTAGCCCTAATCGCGTAACCCTATGGTATAAATAGAGACAGTTTCATTTTTTTTTCCTATCTTGTATATAGAAGTTAATTGTACTGTCTGGGTCTTTACTTGATGTAGCTGAGAATCAAACCATACACTTAACTTCTTACCATGCACGCCTGCCCTTTTCCCCCATTGATTGTTCAATAGTTAATGGGTTAGTAAAGACAGGCAATATCAACTCCCTTTCCTTGTCAGCTTTACTTGCTCATGCCATTGCTTGCAATGTCATTGCTATGGTTGAAATATACCTTAGTCTGTTGATGTATCGCCTAGAGGAATCGGTATATACTATTCTTATACTTGTAATGTTTATAGTAGACAAAAATCTTTATTGTTTTTGTAAAGTAGTAGAGTCAAATAAATAATTCAAAACTGATGCTACCACGTCTATATGCATACTATTACCCAAGAGTCTATACAATATATTGGTGGGAACACCTTCCAATTTAAACGATTTTGGTAACCCATGCAGATTAGCTATCTCTCTTGGTGAAAAATATCGAATCTGCAGTTCGGATAAAGGACACGGTCCCAAATCCACCCACCAATCTTTTGAATTGCTATTTTGTAAAGCTGTCGTTTTCATATCTTTATATCTTCGAATGGCTGCATCTACCTTTTCAACATCGGATTCTAATCTTATAACAGAGCCACCACCTTTAGCAAACTGTCCATATGCTTTTGTAAAACAGCAGGATCGACTTTCTGATTCATGAACCATATCAAAATTCAATCCTCCTTTCCATAAGTTTGAATCTGACACCCAAATCGGTTCATCCTCCTCTAAATAATTAGACAATTGGTTTGGTTGTTTTTGGATATGGTTAGGAACGCCCTGATAGAATGTAAAGTTAAGCTCTGGTTGTGAAAATTCTACCAAGGATGCTAATACAAAAATCCTAGGTCTTGAATAAGGGACACCATAATCCAACGGGTTAGCTTGAATAGTTTGCCACTGATATCCACAATTTCGTAATGATTGATCCAATATTTCAAATGTATCTGATTTTTCAAACCCAAGAACATTTTCAATTACAATATACGTTGGTTTTATATCCATAACCTCTAAATGTTTTAATAATTGTAGAAACGAATCAGATCGTGTATCAAGGGCACCTTTTCGATCACCTTTTCTTGAATAGGGTTGACAAGGTGGTGAAAGTACCCATAAATTGGACTCGAAATTTTGTAATTGTTCACTAGTCAAGAATCCGATATTTTTATGATTGATATCAGTATTGAAATTGTTTTTGTATACTTGATTAGCATTCACATTCATGTCAAATGCTTTTACCACTGTGAATGGAATGTTCAATTTTGAAAGTGCACAGTGGAATCCTCCCAATCCTGAATAGAAATCCAAGACTCGCAGTTCAAGTTTGTCCGTCTCTGTTTCCATATTGAATAACTAGTTGTTTTGGCTGAGTAAAAAAGAAATAAACTGTTACACATTCAAATACTGCATTTTGGAATAACCAAAACAATTATATCAATAGCAATATTCGCACTCAAAAAGACAATAAATAATCATGCATAAATTCAATTTATTATTGTTGTTGTGCAATAAATTCGTTGGTTTGATTTTGAACAAAGTCATCCTTGATAAGTTCAAGACGTTTGCAATAACCAGTAACTTTGTTCCAGTCACGCTGAACATTGAGTAAATCTTTGGAAAAGTATGGCATGGAACGATCGTAGATGGATCTTTGATCAGCAGTGTTCAAAGTAGGTTTCATTTCAATGAATTTTTGATAAGCAGCATCAGGGTTGGCAAGCTAGACATTTAGTTTAATAAGAGTACCATGTAGTCAGTTGCTTCACGAACACTAGCCATGAATGCTTTGACTTTTTCAGGGTTTTCTTCAAGGAACTTGTCGTTACCAATGTAAAGAATTGAACAGAAACAACAACAACCAAGATCAGCCAATTCATCAATTCTGAGCATTTCTACATCAGATTTGTCACCACCTCGGGACACAACCCAGTTTTCAAGTTCGGCTTGTTGAACATTTTCGAGACCGACCTATTATGTTGTCAATGGGAAATTCATTTACCCCAGCGTCAATGATTCCAGCTTTGATGGATTCAGTTACACGCATACCGACACGAACAGCAGTGTAATCAGTTTCTTTAAAGCCACGGGATCTCATCAGTTCATCAATGATGACTTTACCAAAGTGACCAACATAACCGATACGTTTACCACGAAGAGAATCGAAATCAGTGATTCCGCTCTGAGATTTCACGTGGACAATACCAGTCAAAGGTTCATCAAGAAGAGTACCAATGGAAGTAACGTTGAAGCCAGCAGCCTTACCAGCAATGGTGTGAATCATGGCTTTCAATCCTAGGTCTGATTTACCAGTTCCGATCACTTCAGTGACATCGGATGGATCAGCTGGCTCCAAGATGGCGACTTTAATTCCATTTTTTTCAAAGAATCCCATCTTTTGAGCGAGGTAAAGAGGAGCATGGTATGGGGCAGCTTGCCAGTTAAGTAGACAGGTGACTAATGCATTAGATGATAACTCTTACTTTTCATTTCAGTATCAAAGAATCATCCAAGGGGATGGTACATTTTTATAGTATAAGCCACATCATTTATTTCCGCCACATGTACTCAATTTTACTAACGCTCCATCTGCTCGGCCTAAAAAAGGCATCATTCTAATATAATAAAGTATAGAAACGATACTAATCTGGATGTACAATCAAGTACAGTGACATGATGTATTCTAACCTTCATCACTGACAATAATGGAATCAGTATCAAAAATTACAAAACTAATAATAATCAATGAGTTTATGACTTTAATATTTAAGACTTTTCATAATGGCATCAAAGCATCGGATGGCACTTGGTACATAGAACTTTTCAAAAACTAATGGAAATGGTACATCCCATCCACATACACGTGCAATAGGACTTTCTAATCTCAAGAAGCATTTATCTTGAACAGTAGCTGCAATTTCTCCTGCAAATCCACCTGTTTGTGGTGCTTCATGTGCAATCAGGAGTCGTCCAGTTTTGTTCACACTCTGATTATTAGTCTGTCATCTCATTACTTTGCAAACAGTTTCACTATCCCATGGATATATAGTTCTCAAATCAATAAGTTCCACTGATAGACCTGGGATTTGCGCTTTAGCCATTTTGATGGCACTTTCCAATACGTACAACTGTGATCCCCATCCAACAATAGTGATATCCTTTCCTTCGAAAATGAGCCCAACACTGACTTACCTTCGGTGAGAATTTCAGCCTTTTCCAGTGGCAGTGTATAATCTTCCACAGGAACTTGCTCGACTTTTGTAAAATTTATACAACTTCTTACCTGCTGCTCTATAGAGGATTTTTGGTTCCATAAATATAACTGGGTTCTTGTCTCTAATAGATGCTAGTAATAATCCTTTAGTTTGTATTGGAGACCGAGGGATAACCACCTAAACTAATTAGAGTTGAAATTCAATATCGAATCAAATTTATGAATAGATGTGGGTAGCTTCAGAATGTAACGAACGTCTGGTGGATTATCGGAAGTGCAAATTAACCCGGATAAAAACAAAAAGCAACTGCTTGACTTTGCAATTAAATCCAAGTGAGAGTTAATTCACCAAACAGCAGAAGATATCAACTTACTTTAACACCAGGAGTATGAGCAAAGTAAGCTTCTGGACTCTGAGAATGATAATGTCCACCATGACCGACAGCCATAGATGGCATTCGAATGGTTAATCCACCAACATTAAATTCATTTCCAGATCTGTAACGATATTTGGCAGCTTCATTCACAATCTGAAAAGTAAATGAATAGGTATGAATACTTGATCGAATGCGGGGAACACATAATCAGCGAATTGAATTTCAGCAATAGGGGTGTGACCAACAGCTGCCATTCCAATAGCGAATCCAGCAATCCCCTGTTCTACCAATGGTGTATTGAAGACTCTATGTTTTCCATGTTTCTCAGCCAAACCCATGGTACATCTAAAAACTCCACCGAAAGCAACCTAATATGAGTGAGATAGGAAATATTACATCTTCACCAAAGACCACGGCTTTAGGATCTGACTCCAAAGCGGTAGAGAGGGCCTCGTTAACGGACTGAAATAGATTTAGTTTCTTCGTTTCGGCTATAGGATAAGTTGAGCTAATATACAGTTTTTAATAGAGGCCAATTCTGGGTTATTCAAGGCCTGTTCCCTAGTATTCTTTATGAAAGCGGAATCAGCGACCCCTTCCATGAACCCTTCAGCGGGAGGCGGGACACCTTTCTTAGTAGAATAAGCAGCAGCGCGACGAGGAATGGAGAAAGCAGAGCGCAGGAGGGACATTAATGAAAGGAAAAGAGTAAAACACTCATGACTTTGTACTCTCCCCCCACTTTTTGGAATCTGCAATTTTATTCACATACTTTCTAATCCCCATCAACACAACGTTCCTTCTACTCAATCACTTACTCTACACTCCTCCCCCTTCAGCCCCTCTCCCCCTTTTCCTCCCTTTTTTTTTAATGACGAAATCACGAGACACTCATGGGGCTCCGTTTTATTTTTATTTAAAACTGGATTGGCATTTCTTCATCTATTTCTTTTTATGATGCTCAAAAGAAATACTGTTTTTCATTCTATTAGAAAACGTTGTTATCATTATTCTCATGGCGATATCTATGGCTTCAGACCTACAAGAGCTGCCGTGATCGAAGATTACTCGGAATCTGAAATACAAAACAGAAATAAAAACTCAAACTTATTGCGTCTCGTTCATGCTTTCAGAGCAAATGGCCATCGTTTAGCTGACTTGGACCCCTTGAATTTGGCTAAATTGGAGTAAGTTCTTCGTATCTCATCGTAGACCCATTCCAGAATTGGACCCTAAACGTTACGGAATCCCTGAATCTGGTGCTTCTTATGCCTTGGAAGGGATTTTGCATATCGGAAAGACTTCCGATCCTACTATCTCACGAGAAAATGCGAGTATTGAAACCATCTTGAAACATTTACGATCTCGTTATACTGGGAGAATTGGATTTGAATTTGCTCACTTACCCGTAACATAAACATGTCAAATTACTTATTCCATTATAGTCTTCCGCTGAAAGACGTTGGTTTGCCAGTTTGGTGGAAACTTATGAGCAACCTGATTACACCGCAGAAGACAAAAAACAATTCTTTTCATTGTTAACCAAATCAGAGGTGAATTATACTTTATTCTTATTGATAGGTTTTCGATCACTTTATGGCAAAGAAATTTCCACAAGTGAAACGATATGGTTTGGAAGGATCAGAGAGCATGATGGTAATTGAAAGTATATATTTATGTGTAGATCGTTTTGCATTCCCTATTCCGCGAAGCTAGTTTAGGTACTGTTGTATTTCGTTTAACTATTAGCTGGAGTTCAAGATGCTATTGTATGTATGCCACATCGTGGTCGATTGAATTTGTTGACCGATGTTCTTGAATTCCCACCAGAAGCATTGTTCAGTAAAGTTAAAGGAAACTCAGAGTTTCCGGATGACTTGCCAGTTACTGGTGATGTTATATCTCATTTAGGTAGGATGGTTTAATACTTACCCAATAGCTATTTCTACTGATTTGGATTTGGGAACTGGCAAGCCATTGCATGTGTCTATGCTTCATAATCCTTCACATTTGGAAGTATGATTTTTTTAAAACTGATATTGTAGGCTGCCAATCCTGTGGCACTTGGAAAAGCTCGTGCTCGTCAAATGCACTTGTATGAAAGTGGTACACAACAGGACTGTTTCCTTGGTGACAAAGTTTTATGTGTGCAACTTCGTAAGTTTACCTCTACTGACCTCAATTAGACGGAGATGCTGCATTTACGGGTCAAGGTGTTGTTACCGAAACTCTTGGCCTCTCAAATTTACCCCACTTTAGTGCAGGTGGTTCAGTACATGTCATTGTAAACAATCAAATTGGGTATACTACCCCGTCTATGAATGCACGATCAACTGTATATACATCTGATGTTGGAAAAATGATCAACTGCCCTGTTTTGGTTTGTTTTCACGAGGTCTGATGATTTTAGCATGTTAATGCCGATTTCCCGGAAGAAGTAGCATTTGCAACTGAAATTGCAATGGCTTACCGCCAAAAATTCAAAAAAGACGTTATTCTAGATATGATATCTTATCGAAGAATGGGTCACAACGAATTGGACGAACCGGCATTTACACAACCAGTCATGTACAAACAAATCCGAGCACAAAAATCTGTTCCTTCCAAGTACGAAGAACAATTACTTGAAGAAAAGGTTTTGGGTGATCGAAGTGAAATTGAACAATTTCGTAAAGATTATTATGCCAAGTTGGAAAGTAAATTGGAAGCCAGCTATGATTACAAACCTGGGGTAACCGAATTGTTATATATTAATTCAATAGGTTGAAGCATTTAAGGGTAAATGGTCCGAAATGGTACCAACTAAAGTGGCCGTGATCAAACCAGACACGGGTGTGGATGTTGAACTTTTGCGAAATGTCGGACTTGCATCCGTTGCTACCCATGGAATTGTAATTTTCATTTGATATTGAAGTATTGTTAGACTGTTCATCCCCGAATCGCAAGATATCATATTGAAAACCGAAACAAAAAATTAAAGGCTGGAAAACAACTGGATTGGGCTACATGTGAAGCTTTAGCTTTTGGATCTCTCTTGACACAAGGCTATCATGTAAGAATATCTGGACAAGATGTTGGTCGTGGTACTTTTTCACAACGTCATGCCATGTTGGTTGATTTCGAAACCGAGCGAACTGTGATCCCATTAAACCATATCGATGAAAGTAAAAAACAGGCCAAACTTGAAATCGCAAACTCTCATCTATCAGAATTTGCTGTTTTAGGATTTGAATATGGAGTCTCTTGGGAAACTCCAAACAGACTCTGTATCTGGGAAGCACAATTTGGAGATTTCTTCAATGGTGCTCAAATTGTCATTGATGTCTATTTGGCCTCAGGTGAAACTAAATGGATGCGTCAATCCGGTTTGGTGATGTTATTACCACACGGATACGACGGAGCAGGCCCAGAACACTCTTCATGCCGTATGGAACGATTCTTACAATTATGTGATCACCGATTTGATGTCGATGAATCGCAAACTGACGACAATCCAAATATGCATGTTGTCAACCCAACCACACCTGCTCAATATTTCCATGTTCTTCGTCGTCAAGTAAACTTGAATAATATTGATTTTAGATGTTACGAAATTACAGAAAACCATTGATTGTGGTTGGACCTAAAGCATTGCTACGATCCCCAGTATGTACATCTGATTTGGAAGATATGGGACCAGGTACTACTTGGCAACCAGTTTTGTCTGATCCAGCCTTTGCTGACCCTGCTTCACATGATAGTGTTGAAAGATTATGCTTTGTCAGTGGAAAATTGTACTATGATTTAATCAAGGAACGAAGTGCACAAGGAAAGGATAACACTGTTGCATTTATTCGATTGGAAGAATTGAATCCATTCCCAACCAAAGACCTTGCAGCAGAAATTGCCAAGTTCAAGAATATTAAAGGTAATTTTTTTGGAATCATTGATTGAATTGTAGATTACTATTGGGTACAAGAAGAATCACAAAATCAAGGTGCATATACTTTTATCGCCCCTCGATTACAACGACTCATTCCATCAACTGTATGATGTTTGTTTTACTTATTTTTAGCTTCACTATCATGGACGACTTCCATCAGCAGCCCCTGCCACTGGAATCAGCACCGTCTATAAAGTCGAACAACAAAACGTCATTAAAGGAGTCTTTAATTTCTAACTTAATATATGACATTTCTCAACACAAAATGCTTCATTATGAATTGTTTTCAAAGATAATTTCATTATTGGGAAGCAGCTTCCAAGGAGCTTTTACCTGTAACTAGAATACATGGACCACCAGCAATGAGGTTGATACCATTTGCTTTAGCCAAAGCTATAGCTTCAACCGATTCTGAACCGGGTTGACACCATACATTACGAATACCCAAATCTACAGCCTTTTGCAAAACAGAAGTGGTAACATGAGGAGGAGTAATGACAGAAATTGAAGTATGGTTAATATTTTGAATTTCTGATAAATCCTTTACACATTTTAAACCTTCAATTTCGATTGATTTCTATAGATTGAATTAAAATGAGATAAAATACAGGATTAACGGGATAAATTGGAACTTTTACATGATTTTGATACCATCTTAATACTTTGTTTCCAAATTTACTTTGATCACTTGAAGCACCGACTAATAAATATTCAATATGTTATTGAATTACCGATAGCGAATTGAGTAGCTTGTTTGAAAAAATTGATTTGTGATTGACTCATTGAAAAATGTAAGGATTGAGATGATCATTTATCCCTTTCTGATTTTGAATTCTAATTCTAATTTTTTATTCATTCTGTATGTAATTTATAAGTAATTTTACAACACTATTTTGTATATACAATGAATGGTAGGTACTTGAATAATTAAGTAAAGAATACTTTCCATAATACAAATTACATTCACTCTTTTACAAATTACATTCACTCTTACTTGAACACATTCAATTTGAATGGCACTGAGTGGAGGTCTTTGAAACCAAAGTGAAATCATTGAGGCTTAACGGACAAACGAAACAAACACAAAACATTTTTATAAAAATGAATTGGAAACTTGGATTCTTTGACAAATGGCAAATGATCAGAAATTCAGTTTAATGAAGTCTGTTAAAAAGATGTTTGCTAAAAAGGCTAAACAAAACTTGGAATCGAATCAAAGGCTATCAAAAACTCCTACTAGTACTAGGTTACAACCTGTGTATTTTATTTCTATTTAATTCATTTTATTTAGGAGTGTTGCTTCTAGAGAACCAAGAGAAAGAATCACTCAAAAAGAAAGTTTACTACCTGAAAATGTAGATATTGGCGATTTCGATATTAAATTGGGTTCCACAACAATTGGAAAATTAGACGATTTCGTCGAAGGTTTATTGAATCCTTCTAGTCCAATTACACCTGAATCATCTCGTCATTCACCAATCGTCCTTTCCCCTCCTCCTACCACCCCTCCAAGCAAAAATGACTATTTCAAAAGTATCACAATGAATAAATTGGAAGAGCCTGAACCAGAACGTATAGCTCAAACCCCAATCGAACCATTGAAAGTGAACGGACACGAATTTCTGATTGACTTTGTCCCAAATGACATCTGTCTATATTGTAAGCAATGTGATATGAATCTACTGTTGGGAAGCGCAGATGATTTTTATCAACATTTACCAACTTATTGGAAAATGATTGGGCAATGTACAGAAAATAAGGCTACATACTCTCCAAAAGGTTTATCTTTACATTTCACAAACAATGAGTTTGTCTGTTGTGAAGCGAATTGTAAAAATGTTTTATTGGGTAATGATATCGAAATTATGAAGCATATTCAAATTGTACATCTGGGTCTGAATAATCCAACTCAATTCCAAAAAATGTTTGAATTTGCAAGAGAATTAAATCTAAAAAATTCATTAGAAAAATAAACATGTTCTCAATCATTTCCTTTTAGTCATTTTTAATCTAATCGTTGGCCATTGATACCTTGGTACATTCACGCTAAGTTGTGTGTTGGATTTGAAACAATATTATGGACTCAAATTGTAGATATTACTATAATCCTTTGATCATTGTTATACAAATATATTTACTAAAGGTACTCACTCTATGGTACCATTTTGGAGTGATCATTTGAAATATGTGTTGATTTTACACTTATTATTGGATTCTCTTTTGATTTCTCCAAACTAACGACAATGTTATCATCTGTTGTCTCAACCGTTAAATTTTGCTCGGTTGTTATTAATTGATTTGTGATACTATCTTCTACTGATGTATATTCCACGCTCACATTCGATTCTTTTTCTAATGTTGTTGTACATTTCTCTAAATCCTTCTGGATACCAACTGCATCCGCTATTGAATCTTTCAATCCCATTTTTGATGATTTTGTTCTTACCGTAGTATGTACTTCCAAAGCATTATGGATAATAACTTCTTCAGCTATTGATTCGTCTAATTCTATTTTTATTGTTTTTGTAGTCGTAGTTCTGTGTATCTCCAAGTCTGTTTGAACAGTAACTACATCGCCTAAAGAATCTTGCAATACCATTTTTGATGTTTTGGCTGTTACTGATGAATGCACCTCCAAAGGTTTTTGCATATTAACTTCATTCCCTAATGATTCTTCTGAATCTAGTCGATCGATACGTATGCGACGATGTTGTCGTCTTCTACAATACCATGCCATTAAAACAAATACAAAGATCCAGCTAAGTAGTATTCCAACCGCAATATTCGGAAATAAGTTTACATAGAGAATGAAAAGACTCCCTATTGATTTAGTTTATCAAAAAGTACAGATGGTAGAACCTTGGCAAGTTCCATCTTTACACCTCCCACTTCCTCCGCAAGTGGTTCCATCAAGGAAATGGCCTCGAATGTTTCTACAGACCCCTTCAGTGGTCACGCAGTTAAGTTCACAGTTGTTTGCATATGCTGCGCAAGCAGACTTGGTGCCTTCAAAAGTCAATGATGCCTTTAATTTGCATTGCAAATCTCTAAATATTTCATTAACATATTAATATACCTTGTTGTACATAACCCAGAGGCACATTGAGCGGTGGTGCCATTTTGCGAACAGGTCATCCCATCGGCTACAAAAGGTTTACGATCACACTTTGAGCTCACACCAGAACAATACTAAATGTTAGTCATTTTATTTACCGCATCGTAATCACAAACTCCCATAGAATGATAACATAAGGTGTCATGAGTCTACATTTTTAATACCCAAATACTGTTACTGAAAATTTACATTCTTTTTCACAACACGATTCGTGATTGGGATCACAGACAGCATTTCCTTTATATTTACATGTAGACCCATCACAGCATGGGTTCTTTGAGCAAGCTAGGGCACTTCCACAATCGCAATCCTCTCCCTGTTCCTTTATTCCATTACCACAAACATTTGGCTTGATTATTTTAGGAGTTACTACTCGATCATAGTCTGTGGATTTGTTATCAATAGTGCACATACCTACTAAGCATTGCCCATCACGAGCAATATTACTGCATATTCTCTTGGTAGATCCAGGGGAGAACCTATCGCTTGAAAAAGAATCCAATGGATTCATAATGTAAACTCCTTTACAATCACATTCATCTTCGCATGGTGTGCAATTGCTATTTGTAGCACACGTTGAAGTTGAACAGTCATGTTGTGCACCAAAATCTACTGTTAAACTAGAGTAACTTACTGTGACCAATTTCATGGACAACAACCTTCCATTCAATGGGGACAATGGAAGATACTCCAGTTCCACTTACATACTCAACAACATCATCTCCTAACTGAGTTGTACTTTCTGTGGCACATATTGTTGATTGCCATGAAACTCCAACAATGGGTGGTGAACTAATATGAATTGATGTAGATACCTACTTGCAATTAGTCATGAGATGCCAGAGTCCAAGTCCATCATTTGAAACTGTTCCTCTCCATCTTGAAAAGTCTGAGAGTCGGTCTCTCAATAAATAATTTCGATCTCTACAATCTCGATTCCAGGCATTAATAGTATCACTTGAATCACATTTTTCTTTCAATACAACTTTGGTTAATGCTAGTTGTACATTAAAAGTTCGTTCAAATATGGCTGAACTTGTCACGATGTTGCTAATGATAGACTGTAAGGCGTTGGCAACACCTCCTTTTGCACTTACATAGGAACAGTCCCCAGCGACACCCTAGGGTTCATTTAATTGAATGAATACCATATATAGCACCTTTCTCTTCACTGGACAATTTATTGACTCTTGCCCAACTTTTGAGAAAATGCTTTCTTTCTGTTCCGTTCCGCATGCTGTAACCTGAGTATCTCGTTTTGCCAACTTGTGTGTCTCTTGTGGTAGAGTCCTCAGAAATGGTTGCTGTGAAGGCCCTTCGTAAATCAAGATGAGTTTTGAGGTCAAATGCTTTTTCGACCTGGAAAAGGGTGATGCAATTTCTATATCGAACTTATATTAGATATTGCAACATTTACATTTCTTTTTGAGATTCTGTAGTGTTCTATTTGCTGTAAGTGAAGTAATCCAAATGGTGTAGATATGACTCCATCAATTTTAAGTTTGAATTCACTATGTAATTAAAAACCTTCAAATTAACTCTTGGATAACTATTCTTGCCCAAGTTTCTTCTAATACAATTCCATCCATGTGTACAATTCCATTGTAAACATTTGAATTCAAGCTGTTGTTATCTACAATATCTTCCAAGCCTGAATCCAAATGAAGCGACATCTTGAATTTCTGATACTCTTCATAGGGCTTTAGAATTACATGAAAAGTATGATTATATGCCTATCATTAAATGAACAGTTTACTTCAAAATTCAAAGCATTATGATTTACAGAGAGTACATTAACAAAGTCATAGCTCTGTATTGGAGATTCCCATGCAAGAACCCAAAAATGTAATACCAGGAACATAATAAAACTCTTCATTTTCAACATAAATTAACTTTTAAAAAATCAAACATTCTTATAGGTATCAGATCTCAGCGTTTGGTTGTACAAGGAAATGTAACCAGTTTCATCTTCGCGTACCTTTTTTCACTTTTAGGTTTATCATCACGAAAAAATGAATGGTTTTAGAAAGTTTAGGTAAGTTATTACCTGACAGAACCTCTCCACGAGGAGACAGCTTGACCCAACCATACCAAATATTGCTGCATCACCTGATAGTTTGTTTGGTTAGTCACAAAAACAAACCATGATGAAATGGAAGTGCAACTGCTTCATTGCTCATGGTTAGTCTCATGTAGCAACAAGCATTAATATGTGAGATTAAATCCGAAATTTAACTGTCTATTTCTTTTTTGGGTCCGACCTCTGCCTACGTCACGCTTATGTTTATTTCCCTTAACCTGCTCGTGGATTTGCCTCTCTATTTTCATATCACCCTTGGTTCCCTAGATTACATCTAAAATCTTGACTTATTTTCTGTCAATGGCCAATAATATCAAACCATTGACTCTAAATACTCAGGAACAAAACTTCACTAATGATTCATTCAAACCATCTTATCATCAATTTTATGGAGGTTCACATCCTAACCAAATTATGTATACACCAGATATATACCCATCACCAACGAGCGATAGATTTCAAGAAAAGAGATTGCGTTTGGATGATGATACCATTCGACCAGATCTAGTTTTTGAAAGTAATTTCTTGGAAACTTCACCAATGACCACCCCAACAAGTCCTTATTTGAGTTTCGCCAAGCAAAACGTATGCTAATAATGTTAACGATAGATGATGCATGATACTTATACACCAATATCACCGATTTCACCAAAATTACAGGTTTTGCCGTTGTCTCCGACGCTTCCTTCGTTAATGCACTTAACTCAACCTGCAGGAAGCAATTTCCAAATGATAAATTCACAGAGACCAATTTTACCATTGAAACGAAAAGTTATTGCTCAACTACCAGTTCCACCGATTCTACCAGTTCCAAATAACCAAACACAAAATTTGGCAAGAGTAAGCTATTTATATAATTAAAATGGCTAGATAACACCTGTTGCAAACCAACCACCAGTATACCCAAAGGTAACTTTAATAGTGATGTCTCATTTTCACCAGATTATATCAGATAAAGGAAAACAAGAATGGGATATAATTAAATCTATTGGAAAAGGTGGTTGTGGTGAAGTGTTTTTGGGTCGTGAAATTAACGTTCGCAACCCAGAGCTGGTAGCTATTAAAGTAATTAAGGTAAATATTTGCATAGCAATTGTTAACTCTGCTGAAGGATCGAAAGCAGTTTGTTTCTGAATACAAAACCATGGAACATCTCAATAACCACCCACACGGTAGAGGTACAAATAAAATATGATTCATGTTAGGATATACCCCCAAACTCATTCAAGCGTGTAAAAAAAGGAAAACATTAATAATGGAGTATCTCGGTGATACAATTGCAGCAAAATTTGAATATAGTGGCTATAGATTTAGCTTAAAGACAATCATCATGTTGGCAATGAGAATGGTAAGCCTTGCAAAATATTAATCAAGTAGATGAATTTGGTTAGAGATTTTAATGGAAAGACTGGTCAAGCTCATGTGGACATAAAACCTTCAAATTTATGTACTAGTCCAAACGGTAGAGAAATCTATTTGATCGATTTTGGATACTCTACATCACCTTTAGTCAAACTACCTGGACAAACTGGTACTCCGTTATTTATGGCACAAAATCTTCAAACAATTGGTGCAACCTATCCCACTTTTCAAGATGATTTTGAATCAATCGGCTATGTGTTAATGGTAGATCTACATATATCACTAATCATCTATTAGTTTTTTATCGCTGGAGGAAAAAAAGGACTCCCTTGGGGAGCATTGAGAACACATAAAGAAATAGCGGCAGCGAAAAATGATACCATCATCCATCAATTTTGCAGTAATCTAATGGGAACCGAGTATGAACCTTTAATGGAAACTTTATCAACTTTCTTATATGTAACAAGAGATCGCACGAGAGAGTTTACAACTGAAGATTACAACGCCTTATACCAACAATTTGCTAACGTACTGGCCTTTTGTGGTCACTCCTTCGACAATGTGTTTGATTGGTGTGAGCTAGACAGTTCTAGAGCCTTCTCATCATCTGTCACACTTACACCATTGGAACCAGGCAACCATGTAAACCACCTGAAACGG
This sequence comes from Globomyces pollinis-pini, assembly GCA_025399215.1. Classification (NCBI taxonomy): domain Eukaryota; kingdom Fungi; phylum Chytridiomycota; class Chytridiomycetes; order Rhizophydiales; family Globomycetaceae; genus Globomyces; species Globomyces pollinis-pini. Next base: position 4,281 of record MU621315.1, on the reverse strand, counting down.
AAAGCAAATTGAAATGATAATGATAAAAATAATAAACAAAAATTCACATGACGGGTCTTTATTTAGTCATTTTCTTGTGCAGCAATTCCAGCAGGCCCAAAACAAACTAGTGCCTCATCTAGTGGAATGTGCTCGGTTAACCAGCTAAAAAAATATCAAATAAGCAAATGAATACCGTCTTGGTGCTACTGAGAGTGCATGATTGTTGTCAAGCTGAGTATCTACCAAATTTGGATCATGAGCACCTAGAATTACCATATGAATCTCTTACCTGGACTAAATCCAATTCTTAAAGAATATTCGGGTTCTGATCTATCGTTCTCTCCTGATCCTGCACTTCTTTCATACAATTCAAAAGTGATTTGAGTCAAATAATCAAGTTCCGAAACATCAGTTGGAATGAATTTAGTCTTTAGACCACATATTAACACAACGTTCAATAAGCAATAAACTTTTGATTCCTTCGTAAAGTAAAGTCTACTAAATGGAGCCGAGTCCCTGGATGAAAGCAATTCTTTTAGAATATGTGTTAATAAAATATGAGTATTCTTAAATCCTATATCTAACTTTTCTTGATTATCAATTCCGTATTCGTGAGGGCCGATTACGTCAAACAGAGCTTTTGATTTGGCACACAAAGTTGGAATTAAGTTTTCAGTTTCATGATGGAAAGCATAGACCAAATAGTCCCGGTTATGGAGTAAATCAAATTTGAGTGCATCATATAGTTCGGATATTTTTGAAGGTTCAAACTTAGTACGTTCTACATCACAAAAATCTCTAAATAGTTTCTCCCAACGTTCCTGACCGTGAGTTCACATAAAATACCCTAAACAAAAACGGTGTTTCATAGCAACACCAAACTGTCTCTGTTTGCTTTGGTATTTTCAAGTTTTCAATCATGATATTCCGAATTCTTTTCAATAGGTCAATTAGCTCCTGTACAGGTTCCGACAAGTCTACCCAATTTGCAGGCATAACAAATTCTGAAGGGGGTTTAGCATGGTGTTCTGGGTTCAGAATCATTTGCAATTTGGCTTTTACAATATCTGTTTGTTCCTTTGCAGCATTACTATCTAAGTAATTCACTCAATAACATATACACTTACCATCCAACATTTCCTTATTGATCACAATACGACTTTGGTCAAAGGTGTTATCTTGTAAAAATGTTTTGCAAAATGCCAAAGAGGTTTCAATCACCCGCCTCTCTGAACTACTCCAAATCTGGACGTCTTGGATCAATTCTTTGTTTATAATGTTTAAATCTGTTCTCAAGTTGGCACCTAAATCCTCTGAATGGTGAGTTCCTGCATGAGTGAAAACCCCTCCCCATTTGATAATCACTAAAAACATCAAGAATGACTATTTACACTGCATTTTATCCAACGTTTTTGGATTCTTGGAAAACAAGGGTCGAAGTTGCACTTTTGTTCCTTCCAGTTTACCTTTCGCTTCCAAAATGTTATAAATTTGATCCAGTTGTTGCAAATTTTCCGTTTGGTTTTTAATAGCTTCTTTAATAGTATTAATTACTATTTCAAATTGCTCAGCTTTCTTATACACAATTTCTTCTTCGCTAGTCCGGACTAATTTCATAAAGGGTTCTGAAGCAAATGTGTACTGGAGCATAAATTTAAAAAACTATTTACCTTCACTTTTTGTTTAGGAGTCCTATCTCCATGTCGCATGACTGCCATAAAAGACTTTAATCTCCATTGGTTTTCTGAAGAGATAGGCTTTTTAACCAAAGTGGGACCCCGCTTAAGAACTTCATCCAGAAATATTTTTCTAATAATTTCTGCACAGCGATCATAATAGTCATTGTTGCCTTTTACAAATGACCAACCATTAACATCAATTACGTATGAACGACCATTCGCTCGTAGTAAATCGAATCCACATATAGTCTGACCAAATACTTGACAGATTTTGCTGGCAATTTCTTGCTCTTCAGGAGTCAATTCAGTTACGTACCGAATTTCTTTTCCATCTGCATTTCTTCGTACCATACCATCCACTACCGGCGACCTAAGCAAATTAAAATCCACTATCAAAAACAATACTTTCGCGTTTCTGCATGGGAATATCCCGGTCCAATAGTATAAACCTGGTATTTAGTTAATATTGTAAACCTTCACGTCTTCAGCATTGTCAACTGACATGAACTCTTCATAAATATACGAGTCTTTTCCGTTGTAACGTAAATCAGTCACTCCAGGAAAGTATTCACTAGATTTATTTCCCTTTTTGCGGAAAAGTTTCCTTATTCCTCCACCATCTTTTGAATGGTAGTAAATGTAGATGTTGTGGTCTTCACCAGATACGGGTTTTTCCACGAAAGGCTTGACCAAAGTGTCATTTCCAACTTTAATAGTTTCAGAATCAGTTACAACTGGATTTATCACTTTGTTTTTTAATGCTTGTATATCGACCCCAAGCTTCTTGGCTCTTCTCTTTACAATAGATGGAAGAGGGGGACAATCATTGTTCCAACTAACTAAGCGCTTTGGTGTAGGGACTCCTATCGCGTCCAATAATGCTAGTACTACACAAGTTAGTGAGTATACAAGCACCTAAGCGCCTATCCCAGAGTAACTGCTGCATTGGTATATCATTCAAACACATTGGCTTTCTTAATTCGGCATATTTGATTGCCTTTTCCAAAGGAAAATCACTGGAGAAGAATGAAATGAGAAAGTCACACAAAGGCCAATGTTCAATTGCTTCATCCAAAATAACCTAGTATAAACAAATATGAACTATACTTTATCTCCAAAAATAGTTACTTCAAAATCACCTTGAGATAATGAGCAACGAGACAATTACCGGTTGATAGTAATCTATCTAAAATATTTCTCATTGGTTTCGATCTAGCTTTTGTATCCATCGCACATAATCCAATCATCCCTATAGTAAATATAAGCATCAATATCCAAAGAACATTTTTTGTTTTCGGTCTGCATCGAAAAGATTGAAAAATTCTTTATATGAGAGCAACGCATCTATCAGAGAAACATTACGAGATAGTCAAATAGTTCAGCAGTCTATTCAGTTAAGAATTTACGTTTCCGTAGTTCAGTAAAGTCTCTGTTATGCTCGAATCAATTAGTTTGATAGAAATGGTTTAATTGGAATAGGTTGGGTTCTAATCAATGCTAATTTTAACAGTAACCCGATTATCCACAACTAGAAACTTTATTGATCAAAGTGAATCCACAATACTGGAGCATCATGCTCGCGGTAAAAGAGAAGAGACCGGCAAGTTACTATATATATGTTCCAATAGAGAAATTTGGCGTTCATGCTTTACTAATTCCAATCTTTATATTTAAATTCAAGAATTACAATGATCAAACCAGACGAGAAATTCAGCTCAACCTACACAACCACCAGTTGACCTTCCAGTCTGCTCTTCAAGACCTCAATTTGGTTGTTTATCACTCAATGAAAGTGATAAAATTCGTTTAATTCATTTCCCTGATAATGTAAAAGGAATTGTACAAAATGC
>MU621314.1:1473-11592 GCA_025399215.1 Globomyces pollinis-pini | reverse complement strand
TTACCGTAAGCGGAATAACCTGGAGTTTCAATAGCTGCCAGTTGTTGGTTGTACCCTGGAGTGGCAACTGGTAAGCTGGATCCATATCCAGGAGTCACGATGGCTGCAGCGGTTTCTGCACATGGAGTTGCGATGGCGGCTGCAGCTGTGTATACTGGGGTTTCTTCACAAGGAGTGGTGGCGATTGGTGCGATGGAAGATTCTGCACATGGAGTTGAGATGACTGGAGCAGCAGTGTTGTATATTGGAGTTTCACATGGAGTAGAGATAATTGGAGCTGCAGTGTTGTATACTGGAGTATCACAAGGAGTAGAGATAACTGGAGCTGCAGTGTTGTATACTGGAGTATCACAAGGAGTAGAGATGACTGGAGTAGCAGTGTTGTATGCTGGAGTTGCAACCACTGGAGCTGCAGTAGCATACACAGGACTTTCATTACAAGGAGTGGTAGTAACTACAACTGGAGCCACTTGATCGTAGGAATTGTATCCATAATTGACAGGATTGGCAGATGAAGTAAGGGCTAATACGAGAGCTAATTGGAACATTTTATCTTTAATTTTATTTGGATTGAATTCTTGAATGTTTGTTGCTTTAAATACTTTTTTTGATGTGTAAAAGTGTTGTATGCCTCTTGTGTATCATGGTTGCCTCTGTCAATGAATTATTCCACTAGCCACCTTCAATTGACTGAAACGGCAAGCGTGGTGTAAAGTTTCTAACTTGATTCATACACTTCCATTACACTTGTTGAATGTTGATAAATGGTAATGATATTGAAATACATTAAATTCAAATTGAAAATCAAGAATCCGCCCTATCCTGGAAACACTACCAACCACTCTTTCATTTCAATACTAGGACACTCACGCACAATCATCTACAATCTACATCAACGCCGTTAGTTGAGATGACTGATTAAGGTGGCTAATCATCTTTATCGTGGCAATCACCCATCATCTGTTTAATCTCTGTGGAGTTTCACACTCCTTCATCTCATCCCTTCACGCCAAGTTTTGAATTTTGGTATAAATTGCCAAAATATTCTACTATTCCGTATAATACAAAATGACCAACTGCCATCAACAATCTCACTGTAAACCAGTCAAACACTGCAAACCAATTCAAAAGAAATGTGTTACAGTAGTTCCAGTTGATTGTGGAGTCGTGACTTCTTGCGTGACTCAAAAGATTGTTTGTCAACCTGCTCCATGTGCACCAAAACCATGTCATAACTTTGGAAGTTTTTGTTAAAATAGAAGTACTATCAATAAAACATATGTTGTACTAGAAATTTTCCCAGTGTTGTTGAGTAGTACGAATAGTATAAATTTTTTTTGATCTTCGTTTAGATGATAACAATGAATGATTAATGCTCTATTTTTAAAATAAAAAATTCAGTAATAAGGATTTATTAAATAAAACCTTAGAATAAATTAAACTCCTGGTTTCATTGGAACAGTAACAGTAGCTTTAGGAGTTGCCTTTACAGGTGTAGTTTTACCAGTAGGTTTTTGGTCAGAAACTTCACCACCAGTTGGTTTTGGTCCATTGCTACCAGTAGGTTTTGGTTCAGAACCTTGAACTCCAGTTGGTTTTGGTCCAGTTGGGTTTGGACCTTGACCATTATTTCCAGTTGGGTTTGGACCTTGACCATTATTTCCAGTTGGGTTTGGTCCTTGACCATTGTTTCCACTTGGGTTTCCTTGACCACCATTTCCAGTTGGTCTTGGTCCTGAACTACCAGTTTGGTTTGGTCCAGAACTTCCACCACCGGATGGCATTAAACCACCAGTCATGATAAATTGACAACTGTAGTAACCATATGGGGAAATAGGGATGGCAGTTGTAGATGGGAATGGTAATCCTCCTGATCCACCAGATGGCATACCGGTTGGACTTCCTGAACCACCAGATGGCATACTTCCTGGCATACCGCCCATACCAGTTGGCATACCTCCTGGCATACTACCCATACCTCCTGGCATACCACCCATACCAGTTGGCATACCTCCTGGCATACTACCCATACCACTTGGCATACCCCCTGGACCACCAGATGGCATACCAGTAGGTTGAGGTCCACTACCGCTTGATGGTCCATCATCTTCCGAACCACCACCTTGGTTCCAAACAGCCAAAGTAGGAATCTTACTCGAAACACCAGCATAAGAAGAACCAAAAACACATCGATAAGCATCTTTCTTTGTCACCAAAATCGCAAAAACATTAGGAAATGGTGGTTGAGTAACCACAGGTTGACCACTTGGAGGTGACATGGACCCACCAGGTGGAACGGTAAATGGTAATAATTTACCATCAGCACCACCAGTTTTCAAATTCAAAGCAGACAACAAGGTACTGGTACAGATGTAATGATTACCAGCTGGAGCACCCCATACTTCAGCAGGTAAAAGGAATGAAGTGACAGTAGGACCATCATACCCATCATAAAGAATTTCAAATTCAACGATTGGAGAAGTTGGACGAGGATTTGGATCTTCTAACAAACAAATCAATACAAAAGAAAAGAATTACCTTCAGAATCAGTAGGATCACTAAAATCATCAGAACTACCACCTGATGGTGGTTTCGAACCACCAGTAACTTGAGGAGCAGGACCACCAGTAACAGGTTTGCCCGTAGTAGCAGGTTTTTTAGTTGTAGTAGCAGGTTTTTTAGTTGTAGTAGCAGGTTTTTTAGTTGTAGTAGCAGGTTTTTTAGTTGTAGCAGGTTTTTTAGTTGTAGTAGGTTTGACTTGAGCAGTTACCATCAATACATCAGTCAACCCAAACACAAGTGTCAAAGCTGTTAAAAATTTCATGATTAAAAATTATTCAAAGTCGCGTTTTTATTCATTTATATATGAAAAATTGTATTGTTTGTTTATTGATCCAAAAAACACGTGCATGTCATGTGAGTTTTTTGTGAAGATGATGAACGACAATGACAATGAATTTGAAACTAAGGATATGTAAGACAATAATAGTATTGTGATGACCATTATACCCTTTATTTTGAAATGTTTATTGAAAATACTAATTACAAATTTAATGGATTATTTAAAGGGCTGAAATTGTGGTTTGATGTGATACAGTTTTGTGATGTAAATCAAAAGTGTAAGAGTTTACAAATTCTATACAACTATATACTAGTTTTTTTTTTAAATGAAATTGTTTCTATGGACCATGTGTATCTCCAACCCCCCCAAAGAAATCGATAAACAAATTCTTTACTTTTTAATCAGTCGACTATAGTATGTTTCTAAACCAAAAGTCAATAGTATGATTATAAACCAAAGTCTATAGAAAGTCATCTATTTAGATGTACCATGTATTTTTTGGGATGTTGTACTTAACATTTTGGCTATAGAAAATATTGGATACCAAGTTGAACAACCAGTAAAACATCATTGGTTACAACAAAACACGTCCATGTTGCGTTTGTGTTCATAGAAACTCAACATCACAGGCAAACACAAAGTACAATGTACTAAAAAAAAAAAAACTTTATTCAACTTTAGTTTTATCATCTGTTCCAATCACAACTTTTTTTAATACTTTACCAATTCCAATAAAATCAAATAAAATCAAGGGTAAGAATAAAAATACATGACCAATATAAAAAGTATTCCCCCAGATGAGTAATGATGAATCAATTGCTTGTACATGGAAAGGAATGAAAAGATAATTGAGTACAAAGAGTGCAAAGATCCAGGTAAGTATATCATAGATGGGTTTGAGGAAAGCTAAGGGTGATGGAGTAATAAAGAGTGGTCGTAATTGTTTACGTAGTGTTCGACCAGCTTGAGTTAGAAATACTGAGGATAGAAATGATAGATAATAACCAGCTATATAAAAAAAATTAAATTTTGATTAGTTTACAATAAAATCCGTGCCAAAAAGCAGAGATAAAGAATGTAATTGGTAATTTCAAATTCACGTTTCGAACACGATTATCTAATATAAACATTTGTTTTTGCATTACAGACATATCGTTTTAACCAATTGGCAGTGAATTTGTTCCATGAATCAATCATCATTTTGGCATTTTCTCCAAATTCAACACTAGATTTAGAGTGTTGGTAAAGTACCCGATAACGTTTACGTTTTCAGCTGCGTCAAATTTGATATCGTGAGTGTTTGGATCGACTGAGAATCCGATTCCTGTAGTGGTTTAGTATTTGTCGAATGATTTAGCGGTATATAGTAATCCTTTTGTAAATGATTTGTTGAATGATTTAGCAGTATATTATAATCATTGTGAATGTAAATGATATGTCGAAATATTTAGCAGTATATAATAATCATTGGGTGAATGTAAATGATATGTCGAATGATTTAGTGGTAATTTTAGGGAATATGAATCATTTATCGGTCCTTTTGTAAATGATTTGTCGAATAGTCATTCAGTTAAAATGAAAGGTTTGTCAAATAACATTAGGTTTTGCAATGAAAGTAGATAGAAAATAGAGGTTTGTGGCAAGAGATTAAATTCAAGGACAAGATAAACATACCAGCAATCAAAGCAACACTTTCGGATAGTTTCCAAACAGCATAAAATTTGGATCTCACCACTACTCCAGCAACCAATATATAAATACACCTAAACGTTAGAACCAAAAAAGGGATACTTTTGTAGTAGTGTATATTCGTGTAGGAATTGATCGGTTAAACATAATTTGAAATGGTATTGGGACGCAAAAATGGATTCAACGAGTAGAAAGAAAACACCACCGAGGAAACATTTGAGGGCTGGAATGGCTGTTTTGGGGTGAATATCGTATGGTGGTGTTGATGTGATAAAGTTTTGATAATGATTGAATTCTATTCCAGGACCTGATTTGCTTTAATTTTTTTCATTGTTTTACCTATTTTTGTTTATTATTTTCCAGTCATTACCTAATTCGGTTATTATTTTCCCATTCATTACCTAATTTGTTTATTATTTTCAAATTTTACCTAAAATTAGATCAACATTTTCCCATTCATACCTAAAAATAGATTAATATTTTCCAAATTTACCTAAAATTAGATATAAAAAGTTACCAACCCAACTTCCAACAAAACAAAACATGTAACCAAAATATTCGACCAAAGAAGGAAATTTTCGAATACAAAGCGATTTTTGATATGAATCCAAATCCTAAAATAAATGAAATGAAAAAGATTTTACATTTAAATTTCTAGTACCATCATGAGCACAATAACCAAAAGAAGATAATTTGATCATGAGTACCATCATCATTGAAGAATAATCGATATGATTTGGATTATTATAATTCCAATATTGAGTATTCATGTGTACATATGACATTTTAGCGATTGCGATGGAGAAGCATAGTATTGGAGACCAAGAATGAGATCTTGTAGTAGCAGCGACCAAGTAAATTAGTAAACAAATTGAGATGAGATGAAAGTAAGCAGATAAAGAAAAGATCAATATAGTTAGTAATGAAGTAGTAATGAAAGAGAAAGAATGTTTTATAGTATGACAATGAGAAGGGATTAGAGAGAAAACGAAAGCTAGAGGGAATCCAGAGATGAGTACGAGACCGAACCTGACGACTTCTAGTTTTAAGTTGTAAGTATCAGCGATAGAGTAAATGAAATTGATTGTCATTTTAATTTTACAATAGTTTTGTATGATGAATTAACTAGTATAATGAATTGGTTGACTCTTATAATGAATTAGTTTTTGAAATGAATTGAATCTAGACTGTATTGATGAATTCAAAGTAAAAAAAATTGAATTGAATTGAATGCAAATACGGACGGATAAAATATAGTAACGGACGGTACTATATCAAACAATTTATTAAACATTTACAAAGTATACTAGTATTAGTATTAGTATTAGTAGTATGGTATAGGTAGTATAGATAGTAGTAGTGTGTGTGGTTATTTATTTTTCTTTATGAATTCTAATTTGTGTATTACAAGTACTAGTACTAGGTTGTTTACAAGTACTAGTACTAGGTTGTATACTAGTATTAGTACTAGATTGTTTACTAGGTTGTATACTAGTAAAACTAATTATGGATTAATGTTATCAAATTTATCACCTACAGTAACTGAAAGTGACTTGCATTCTTTATTATCACCATTAAATATTAATTATTCACTTTCTTTTAAAAATCGTATTTTGAATGGTAATTTAGTATTATTTAAATATGATTTTAGATACTGTGATGATAATAGAATTTTCTAGTAAAGATAAAGAAGAAGCATTAACATTTTTACGACAATCATTATTAGTATATGGAATTGATAATGTATTTAATTATAATTATAATGAAAATTCAATATTTATTGGTATGACTAATAATAATTATCAAAGTAAAGAAAGTATTCAAGAATTATTGAAAGATTATGAAATAGTTGATATTCAAACCAAGAGAGGGAATGTTAAACAAACACAAATTTGTTTTTTATATTTGAATAATCAAAATGATTTATTAACAATTTTAAATTTATTAAATGGTAAATTATTCAAAAATTATTTCATCAAAATTAAACCTTACAAAAAAAAATAAAAAAAACTTTTTTAATAGTAATAACCCTAGTTAAAAAGTATTTTACTTTTTATAGAAATTCAAAAAAGCAAATGTCAGAATTAAAACAAAGAAAAAGAGATCGTTCAAATTCACCCGAAAAAAATATTATTAATACTACTAATAGTAATAGTAAAATTGTAAATCAAAAAAATTATGATTTATATTATGATATCGCTTTTTATACTCTATCATTAATAGCTTTCATAACTAGAGCTTGGTTAATTCATCATCCTGGGGAAGTCGTGTTTGTTTTATTCTTTATTAACTCTAGTTTTGATGAAGTCCATTTCGGAAAATTCGCTTCATTTTATTTACGTAATGAATACTATTTTGATGTTCATCCTCCTTTGGGTATGAAATTACATATTAATATTATTAGGTATATTAACAAGTAACTAAAATTAGGTATACTAAAAATGTAATCTAATTCATAAAAAGGTAAACTACTCCTGGCCGGTGTCGGGGCTATCGTAGGTTACGATGGCCATTTCTTGTTTGATAAAATCGGTGACAACTATGCTGAACACAATGTCCCGTATTTGGCTTTTCGTCTTTGGTCGTGTCTCTGCGGTGCCGCTGTCATTCCTGTAGCTTTTCTGATTCTCAAAGAAATGGGAGTTTCCTTGGTAGCTTGTTGTTTTGGTTGTATCTTGCTCATCTTTGGTAATCTATTTTTAACTACTCTTTCAAACCTGAATTTGTTTCTATCCTGATTCTTTATCTACAGTGAAACTGTAGATCATGTTCAATAGTGACTGTGGATTCTCCAATAGTGACTGTAGTATCCACTTGTCTACAGATATACTTTGTATATCATAACTAGTCGTTTACAATTGTATATACTTTTAACTAGTTCTGTTCAGTTATACATACTTTAACGAGTTGTGTACACTTGTTTACAGTCATACAGACTATATCACTTTGTGTTTATCTTGTCACCAGACATCACTGTCGCACCAACCACATCATACTAACATTTTAGACACCGCCCTTACTACTCAATCTCGTCTCATCTTACTTGACAGTATGTTAATGTTATTCTGCACCCTTGCCATCTATTTCTGGATTAAATTTTACAAACAAAGATATTCGTAACTACAACACAAAATCTGACCCCTAGTCCGTTTTCACTCAAATGGTGGTTCTGGCTCGCAATGACTGGTGTCGGGTTGGCTTTGGTACTTGGTGTCAAGTTGGTTGGTTTGTTTACCGTTGCCACTGGTATCTATTTTTTTTTTTAATATCCTAGTTGGGATTGCTACTCTATTTGATTTATGGGATTTGTTGGATGTTAACCGTAAATTGCCTATGGTAAGTTTATTTAATACCACATGTGATGGTTGTTTATGACATTTGTTCTATTCAAAATGATTTGAAATCTAATGACACTCCTTTTTTTTCCTTGTCAACTTTTATTATGAATATTTGTTTTCAAACTTTGTAAAATTGTACAACCTCATTACACGGTAGAATCAACTGAAAATATTCTACTTGAATTTATGACTCACTAACATCTCACCATCCATAGTTTGATGAAATTATCCAATTCTATACCTATTTGTTACAAAACTAACGATAGAAAACATTCATCAACCATTTCAGTGCGCGGGCCTTATGTTTGATTGTATTGCCCATGATGCTCTACCTTGTTCCGTTTTATATTCACTTTGCATTATTGACAAAATCGGGCCCTGGAGATGCATTCATGAGTTTGGCGTTCCAAGAAGGATTGATTGGAAATTCTAAAACTTTGGGATCCACTGGTATGTTTTTCATTTAATTGGTTATCCGAATATTTTAACACTGAATTGAAAATTTGATTTTTCGTCAAACTAATAATTTTTTAGAAATTCCTTTAACGTCTGAAGTAACTATTCAACATATGGGCACCAATTTCTATCTTCATTCCCATTTACACCGCTACCCACTTCACCATGTTGATGGTAAAGTATCATCACAAGGTCAACAAGTCAATGGATATGGTCACTCAGATCAAAATTCAGTTTGGGAATTAGAACCTATTGATCCATCACTCTATCCAGATACCTATCCAGAAACTGGTGATGAATTACGGTATTTGCGACATGGTACCCTTGTTCGATTGAAACATAAAAATACTACCAGTTATTTGGTAACACATGATGTTGCTAGTCCTTTGACAACCACTAATATGGAAGTGACGACATTTGAAGGTGACCAAGCTTTAGAACGATATAATGAAACCATCTGGCGAATTGATAATGCTGAAGATAAAGAAGGAAAAGTAAAATTGTTTTTGTATTCAACATTAGATTCTTAGTAAAAAAACGAGTATCAAGATTATCAATGTTCAATATAACGTTGCTTTACATACACATCCTGAACAATTACCAGATTGGGGATTTAAAATGCAAGAAATGAATGGAAATAAGAAAATAAGTGAACATTCGAATAATTTCCTATTTCAAACCGTTAAACATTCCACCATTCCAGAAAGTAATTTAATTTTAATGAATTGATTTTATAGTTGATATGGAAAATTTACCAACACCTAAATCTACAATGTCATTTTTACAAAAGTTTGTGGAATTACAATCCAAGATGATCCATCATAACAATGCTTTGACTGCTACGCATCCGTACTCTTCTGTACCAATCTCATGGTAATGCTATTGGACTACTAACCTTAGGCCATTTGTGATTCGAGGGATTTCATTTTGGGAAAAAAAAGAAGGTTGGAAACAAATTTACTTATTGGGTAATCCATTTGCTTGGTGGTTATGTATCCTTGGACCGTTACTTTATATTTGTATGTGGGTGATTGATCGTGTGCTCTTACGTCGTGGTATTGACGATTTTGGACCAGCCGTCCGTACCTACTGGGATCGATCAATTGGATTTATGTTATTAGCCTGGGCTTTACATTGGTTTCCATTTTTCCTCATGGGACGCATGTTATTCTTACATCATTACTTGCCATGTTATATCTTTGCAACCATCACCACCACTTTATTATTTGATTTCCTTGGTCGATCCTTTAACCGTAACCTATCCTCACTTGCCAAACAAACAAGATTTTATCGATGGCATGGACATCAAGGATCGCTTGGATACCATGTTGTTGTCATTACCATGTCGATTGTGACTGTACTGTTTTTCTGGTATTTTAGTCCGTTATGTTATGGAACTGGGTTCCCTGATGTTGAGACTTTGAGAACTCGTAAATGGTTTCCGACTTGGGATTTACAATATGCTTAGTATTGGTAATATAAACCGTACTTTCTATTTTCGCCATCATGATTTATTGAAGAGACATGCGACTATATGCAGTGGTAATTGCTACACTTTCTGCACGGATAAGTTTGTAATAATACAACTGATTCAAATTACAATCGTGTTTATTATTAAAGAATGAGTGATATGATAGTAACCATCATGATTCCAGCTACACTAGTAGATCTTTGTGATGATGAAATCACATTGGCGTATTGAGTGTCTGATGCTTTACCGTAAGCGGAATAACCTGGAGTTTCAATAGCTGCCAGTTGTTGGTTGTACCCTGGAGTGGCAACTGGTAAGCTGGA
>MU621313.1:0-27867 GCA_025399215.1 Globomyces pollinis-pini | reverse complement strand
TCACTAGTAAGGAATTTAGATCATATTTATGATCTACAATATCCATTTTAATACCTCTAATTTATAGATTCATAAGATTAGAATGATAAGAGTTCAAAAAGAACAATTTGTAATTCAGGTCAAATATGAGCAATTTAGATCTGAGTTATTGGGAGGTTTCTTGGCTAAACTCATATTGCATGTAATAAACTCATTTATATTTTACCATTGATTTTACCTAAAGGAAATTGGAATGGAGATACTATGAAATTTTGTTTACGGGACAGCAGAATCCATTGAATAATAATCCGCCCACTTCTTCAAAGTGTCCTTCTCTTTCCATTCCAGACATTTTTGGAATACAATAGGGTTAGTCACGTGAACTGAGGTATTCATTATGAGTGGTTCATTTGTTGGTGTCGAGTCTTCAATCAAGCGACAAAAGATCATATTAGCCGATTCTTGATTCAATGCTACTACCGCAAGTTCGACTTTATATCTGCCTTCTACAATAGCCGATTCAGAAACAGAGACGACTTTCAAATAGAACAGTGGAATGTCGGTGGTTAAGTGGATAAACCAACCATGAAGGTCCCTTGACATTGCTAACCTATTGTTTGGGTCCTTATCGTATTCACTATAAGAGGGAATTAAGTGGCAGCTTTCTGCTTTCCCCCAAGAACCAAAAATTGACAATCTTTCGATTCTTTGGTATTTGAACTCGTCACTTGTGCTTTCGAAGGTTGAAAACTGAATGGTTGTTACAGATTGAGTATCAGAATCAGCAGCGATATAGTCGTTGAAGTAGATTCTTTCTCCAAGCTGAGCAGTGGAGGTTGCAGAAACTAGGGCATTAATTGTCAGGTGGTTCATAGGAGAGTTGATACACGATTCATTTCTTAAGTGGCTATCAAAGTGAAGGGCGTTTTCTTCTGTTTTGAATAATACATTGACGCTGAGGGTGGTTTCGCTTTCCACATAGAAGAAAGCTGGTTGCTCTAATTCGTAGTAACCAAGATGGTTATCAGCATATCGATACATACGAGAACGAACGCCTTTTATGGCGAAGGAATTCGAGATAGTGCCAGAAACTCTCCAAAGCGTTGTTATGCTTTCTCTGATGAGGTCAGATTGAGTAGGTTGACTAGAAGGTGGTCTAGTACGAACGACAAGAAAGAGACCACCATTCTTTGACTTCATGTAATATTCTTCAGGGATGTCATTTAAATCGGTAATTTGCTGCCCCTGTTTGTCGTAGAGGTTAACAAGGCCAAAACCAATATCAATAGAAAAAGCTTCCTTGATAGCAACCTGTACTTCACTCAAGTCTTCCATATTGGCGACATTTATTCTGGTTCCAGTTCCAGAGTAATGAACATTCAAAAATACTTTGGACATAAACAAAGGAAAAAAATTCAATTGTATTTAGTAACAAGGATATTCTATGGATCGTATATACATACATGCAAGGTCAAGGATATTCTGTGCATAATAGATGGAATATATATTAGAGATATAAAGTATGAAAATGAATGAATGTGAGTTCTCATATTTAGGAATTAGTTTGGCTTGGCACGAGACTCTGTTGCATGACTGATACCAAAGAAATAGAGTGCTAGAATCAAGTATGTCCCTGAAGTACTATATAATATCTGACTCTTCATTGATTTCTAATATCTGACTCTTCCATTGATTTCTAATATCTGACTGCTACTTTGCTTTTAACAAGTCAATTTCATTCTTTAAATTAGTATCCAGCAGTTCATTTTAATGCTTTACCAAGTCCTTCATTTCGTTAGAATCTGGACAAAAAAGTTTTTAACTTTCATTCAATGAGGTAGGATAAGGATGAAGACCAATAACAAATAGGCAGACAAAGTTGAAAGTAACAAAATCAGCAAAGATAACCGATTTCTTTAAAAGAGAGAGTGATTCTCCTAGAAATGACCAGCGTTCAAGAACAGATTCGCCAATGACAACTCCAACTGGGAGTGAGAAAACTCCTGTATTATTTATCCTACTGACTTTCTTTAGTTCAAGGTTCGAAATAAGAGAATATCTAGTGAATTCATTGCAATGGATACCAAAAATATACCCACAAGTGTTAATACTGAAACGAAGAGGACAGGCCAGTTATTAACATCTGCATCGAAAGAAGACAAGTCAAATTCAAAGGAAATATTACAATACAGCGACAACACATTGCAAGACAAAGCTGATAAAAAACGAACGTTATTTAAACGACATAACTCTGTCGAAATCATCATACCAAAGTTACATATCAGAAAAGCACCACGATCCCTAAAGAAGCATACCTCGGAACAAAATCTGCACAGTGTTGTAAACACTTCAAAGTTATCTACGTTAGAGAAAATAGTGAATGAAGTGTTGGATTGCACTCGTATAAAAGATCTTCATGAATCAAGACCGACAGATCAAGATGATTATTCAAAAATTTCCCAGTTCAAAAAGAACAAATCTTCTGGTATATTGTCTTTTGATATTAATCAATCAGTGATACCACCAAATGATGAAGTATTGGTAATCAAGTCAGTTAAAAATCCTTTAACTGATTCAAAGAAGCTTAAATTTTTAAAAACAAAGAACCCATTACAAATTTCAAATATGGAGAAGAGGAAAGAAAATAATCCTTCTATAATAATCTCGAAGAAGTCTTGGGGAAATTTCAAAACCTCAGTATTAGTTGAAACCGACAACAATTCATTATTAACAAGGAAAAAATCTATCAATTCTGAGTTTAATGTAATGGATATTGAAAACGAGGAAAACATTTCAGAGAAATACTTAGAAAATCCTTTGGGGATTAAGCAAAATAAGCAGCAAATCTCAGCATTAGGTGCGATTGTTTCTTCAGAATCAACGACAGCTAACACTCCACAACGTATTAAAATCATTCCTTCCGAAATGAACGTCAGCACCCCAACACGTATGGAAATAATTGATGTGGATATTGAAATTGAACCTGATGTTACCTCAGGTGTGTTATCGGACGGATCCTTGTTCTCAAAAATGGCTGGAGCAGGTGACGGAAGTGCTACCAACTTAAATGAATCTAGCAAGGTTAATACTGACACTTTTTCGAGTACAGGTTCAGTAAATGCTATGGTGGACAGTTCCGAGAAAGATTTGAAATCTAGTAGACCACCGACATTGGAACCAGATTCAATTGAACAATGTGTGACTTCTGAGATTGAACCGTCTCCTTCTAAAAGACCACCAGTCAAAGACAAGCAGAAATCGAAAAAATCTGTAATAAATATGGATGAAAGTTTAGATGACCTTTTCGAAACCATCAGTCCCCGTAAAAAAGATTCAAGAAAAAGCCCTCTGGAATCGTTCAATTCTTCAACAAAAAAGCAAAAAATTGAAAATGACAATCACAAGTCTGTAGTTCATGAAACAGATCACCAAACTAGTATTAAAGACGGTATTAGTAAGTCAATTACATTTGACGAAGATGACTTACTTGATTTCGCTGAAGTTCCAATCTCCACCACTTCAAATCCATTTTTGTCTGATGATGAAGATTTTCTAGAGCTATATAAACCACCAGCAACAATCAAAAAGTCGGACAACCATGTCATGGATAATTCAGATTCAGATGATGAATTGCTGTCAAATTTACCTCAATCCGTTTTAAATGAAACTCATAAAAGAGTTACGAGATCGGCAACCAAATCAGTTACCAAGCCAAATTATTTAAAGATTGGAAGAATGCAAGAGGATTTTGATGACATGGGAGATATGGTTAAAAGTTTACAATCGTTAGTAAAATCTGCCAAAACAAACAAATCGCAAATGGAGAAATATGATGCTTTATCAAAAGATTTACAACAGGTTATTCTTTATAATCTGACATGTAGGATGTGACCAAAGTTTCACCAACAAAAGATGAGTTAGTGTTGGAAGAACTTGAGATGGAAAAAGTACCATTTTACGCTTTAAATTATAGAATGAAGATGATGACGTGGAGGAATATGAAGTTGTATCCATTTACCAAAATTTGGTTGTAAGTCTGTATTGCTTATAGCTAGATGAAAGAGTATCCTTACAATAGTGAATGGTTGGTAAACAGTAAAGTAAAGCACTTTTTCGAGTTGTGTAAATCGGACACTGCACAATTTTATGCATTACTAAATCAAAACATTTTAAATGCTTTTATTCGGGCAAAGTATATTTCTCTATCAAAAGAGTTAGTAACATTTCTAATATCACTTGGTAACATGCAAACCCTAACTCCAGGTGGCGAAAGCACTGAACGTAACCTAATTTTAAGCAGAGCTATTGAAAATTTATTAAATGATAAATATGATGCAAATTTGTATTTAAAATATGGATATCTAGATTTAAACAAACAATTGATAGATATTGGCATCAATGAAGTATTTTTATCAAATACAAGTAGTATATCCAATTATATAGTGAAATCTGGTAAATGGATCATGATAGTATTAATTTTTAGATAAAAAATCACAAAGGCCATCTTCTGTAACTAGATTATCACTACTGCGCTATTGTTTGGACATAATACTGATAATTGTTAGAAGGTAATTTTATGGCTGCTTATCATACAGTCACCACTTAAACTCTCAAAGAGAAGCAGCAGCAGAAATATTGTCAAATCTTTGCAAATTATCTGTACAAACAAATTCCTTGCAAAATGATAAAATATTCGAATTGATCACTTTAATTATTAATTCTCAAACGGATGAATCATGGGGGAAGATTGAACCAAAGTTTAGATCCACATTGCAGACATTCTTTGATAACTTCTCCATATCCATTCATTTCGTTAACTTTCTGGATAAATGTAAACAGACTCTACATTGTAAAAGACTTCGAATGTGGAGTCAAAACTTATCATGTACAGTATTGCTTTCCCAGAATAAACCATCAACAGTTTGGTCAACCACACATGACATGGAAGAAATCATAAATCAACTTAGTGAAAATGAATTCTTTAATGCAAAAACATCAAGCTACATGAAAACTTACCAATTGTTGAGAATTCTTGGAAATTCTTTTGATGCATACACTATAGATCAACAGCAGGTAACATAGCTTCTTTAAAATGACGTATTGTAGTCATGTTTCAAAAAAGTAGCTACATTTCTAAGGGCTTTTCATAACAAGATTGACGATCGCAGTGGGACCAATTTGGATAGATCAATGGTAAAGATATCTTATTAAATTTCCAAGGTTAAAGATGAACTGCTGAGGTTAGCAACAGTCATTCAACTCACTATCAACCCACTGTTTGTCTCCAAACATTCCTTTTCCTTCAGTTAATAAAATTTATCTTCAACCATAAAGCCTACATGTGTCATGACATCATTGAAATGTTTCTTGTCCGTCATCGTGGCTGTCCGATTGCATGTGTTAGTCTATATCAGATAGAGTTGTTTCAATAAAATCCTAGATTTTAGTTACACGAATTACAAAGTGTTTGAATTATTTTGTAGGATAACATCTTTCGGTTTAGTGCATCATTCTATTCGTTAAAGAAGTGCGAAACATCCCCAAGAGCCCCTTTAGCAGCCTGAGTAGCAAGGTTCCGGAATACGCCTTATGAACGAGCCAGATACGTATAAAACGCAACCAAGGTTTCTAATAACACCAATGAAAGTGTCATTTATTTTATCTACTTTACTATATACAGTCTACTCCAAACCTAATGGAGCTCCAAAGTGTGCTATCAATGATGAAGCAATTACAAAAGGAATGGGTCCTCAAACTCCAGATTTGGGTTATAAAATCACTGCTAGTTCTA
This sequence comes from Globomyces pollinis-pini, assembly GCA_025399215.1. Taxonomy (NCBI): domain Eukaryota; kingdom Fungi; phylum Chytridiomycota; class Chytridiomycetes; order Rhizophydiales; family Globomycetaceae; genus Globomyces; species Globomyces pollinis-pini. The sequence continues at coordinate 22,097 of MU621313.1, read as the reverse complement.
AAAATGGATTGTGGAGTTTTACTGTGGAAAATCCTACAAGAAAGGATTTCCAAGGAGTGTTACTCTATGTTACATCCTCTGCAAACCCAAAAGCTCATTTAGGGAAATTCTCTGGTCTTGATATGAACAAGTTCAAATTTCAAACTGCTTCGGTATGTGCAGCTGGCAATTTCACTGGTGCTCTTGAAGCTACTGTTACACATGCTAATCCAAAACGCGTACCTGTTGGCACAAGTTTCCAATGGTCTGGTTCAGTCGAAGAACGTAGCATGCCAAATGTAGTATTAAATGCTGTGATTGCATCTTTAGATGATGGTGCTACCGGAAAACCTAAATGGCATCATTTACCTGATTTACCATTCGATTGTGCTCCTGGAATGAATAATCCTCGCCCTACAGGTCCAGTTTACAGACCACCTTACAAAGCACCTAAACCACAAAAAGAGTACCCTCCTACTGGCGGTTACAACAAGCCATCAGGCGGTTATCAGAAACCATCATATGAACCTATCCCAAATACTCCAGCACCTACTCCAAATCCTGGTACAGGACAATATGAACCACAGGCGCCATCTCAAGCTCCAGCTCCAGCACCAGGTACTTCAGACTCAGAACCAGTCTCCAGTGATGGAACTGGTGCAGTACCAATCCCACCTCCAAATGGTGGACTCTATGGTGATCAAGGCCCACCACAAGCTACTGGAAGTGCTGAAGTCCCAGTATCTACTCCTGGAACCATTGTATCTGCTGATATTGGTTTGATTCCGTCTTACATAGCATTCGTTGCTGGATTTATGTTTATGTTGTAAATGTTCCTTCCCTATCAATAAACTATGTTCCATTTCAAATCACTTCTTTTTACTAATTTAAATTATTTGTCTTATTCGATACGAACTAGAAACACGGAATTTTTTCTGAGTAGTTTATTAAAATTAAGAGTTATTTGGACGATTTGTCTTGCATAAGTTGCTCCATCCTTAGTAAAGTGCTCTTGATTTCATTTATATCTGTAGCCATGATTGGATTTGATGTTGGTTGACTGACAGAATCAATACCACCACCTTTAACAGCTGGATGGATACCTAACACTAACTGATCACGTTTTCTGACAATAAGATCTCGAACTGCATCTGGATCAGTAGGTGCAATTAAAGTAGCCTCTGCTCTTCCTTCTGCACCTCCAGCACCAGCAGTTTGAATATCAATACTGGCTACTCCAATTATACGGGCCAACCAACCTCGTCGAATATTCAAGTCTTGTACCCTATCCAATGGTATGTACTTATCTTCCTTGTTCAACCATCCACTCTTGTAATGAATTCGTTTATCATCAACTGTACATTCTTGGTTTTTCATGGTTTGACCTGCACAAATACCAACACAAGGAAGACATGGAATAGCCACTATTGAGCAACACATTGTAAACGAATATATGCCACAGAGATAGTTCGTTCCTCCAGAAACATTAAACTCGATTTTTTCTTCGTTGGGATTCATTTTGGTAACAGTTCATCCTTAATGACTTGAATAGTTTTACTTTGTTTCACAATACTGACTCATTGATGAAACCCAAGAATTAATACCATTTGAGCCATTAATGAAACCCATAAATCAATTTAACCGACCGAAAGATGATCGAAAGACACAGCGTTAGGTTACGCTAAGTGTAATCGCATGCTTTTGGTGAACCACCCTATATCTTGGTTACTCAAATAGATACTATGGCATTATGGCATCGCGTAATTTGATAGGTTTCATTTCTTCCAATTGTTAAACTAGACATCAAAAGGTGTTTTTTTATTCATAAAAACTTAAAATCATCACTGTTTTTTGTCTTGCATCAATTGTTCCATTCTCAGGACCGCATTCTTGATTTCATTTAAATCAGTAGCCATGATAGGATTTGATTTTGGTTGAACCATAGAATCAATTCCACCACCACTAAGCATTCCATTTCCACCCAACACCAATTGATCTCTTTTCATAACAATCAAATCTCGAACAAGATCAGGATTGGTAGGTGCGATTAAAGTCGCTTCTGCTCTTCCTTCTCCATTTCCGGCACCTGCAGTTTGAATGGCAATATTAGCAACTCCCATCATTCTTGCAAATAATCCTCGTTGGATATTGATATCTTGTACTCGATCCAATGGAATGTACTTGTCTTCTTTGTTTATCCAACCACTTTTGTAATGAATTCTTTTATCATCAACCGAACATATTTGATTTTTCATTGTTTGGTTTGCACAATAACTGGCACAAGGAATACATGGTATACCAATACATGTCCATAACATGACACATGAGTATATACCACAGAGGTAGTTGGTTCCTCCAGATACATTAAATTCGATATTTTCTTCGTTAGGATTCATGCGCTGTTCATTGACCCCACTTTTAATTTATACCTCGTGTGGCTTTTGTTTTTTGTACAGCCATAAAGTGAACCCACCAAGAATGATCATACGTGTCAATCCTTAATAGGGATCAATTAAGGGCAAAATACACAGCCATACTTATAATGAACTGAACACTGAAATACGGTTGTAGATTAATAGCTTCAACCAACAACATTCTCCTTCAAAAAATGTACATCAAATTAAAACCAGATCAATAAAGCTTTATTAAGAGGATTTAGTGATGAACAAGGGAGAAAATTTTGATAGATGCATCAGCTCCACTAGTAGCAATAGTATTATTGTCAACAAATACAGTTCCAGTAACAGAATCTAAATGTGCTACTTTGATGGATATATGTTTCATTGGTTTCTCCACTGACCAAACTTCTACATTGTTATCCAATGATCCAGAAACAAGGTGTAAACCATCTGGTGACCAACTAACCGAATTGATACGGGCAGAATGGAAAACAAATTGATCAAATTTCAACTAAACATTAGGACTATTATTTCTAAATACTGTTTTGGTTGCGGTATCATAAACCAGAACTTTTCGGTCTGCATCTCCTGCAGCCAAATATTCACCATTTGGTGAATATGCCAAACATGTAACTTGACCTCTGTTGTTTTCCAACAATGAAGTTTCTTTGAAATCACTAGTAGAGTGAATATGAATTTTTCCATCCTATTGTTAATAATACGGTATTACTTCAGCACCAACAGCAATAGATTTTTGGTCAGGTGAAAAAGCACATGCAGTAGGAGAGTAAGGTACTTTGAAAGAATTCTCCTTTTTACCATCCTTGACTAGGAACACTTCATTTGCACCCGTCACGACACACGCTGTGGTGCCATTGACTGACATACTCTTTGGAATTGCACCAGTTGGTACCACATTTGTACTAATTTTAGTAAGTTGGTGACATACTCGAATTTTTTGTCTGAAATAGATAATGATCTGAACGAATCATCCATTCCACAAGAAAATACTTTCTCATCTCCAGATCCTAAGGTAACCACTTGATTTGAATGGCCCTGTCCTGTAACTTCCACAGCTCCACCAGTTCCTTCTTCCCAACTACAGATTCTTCCATCGTAACTGCCACTAAAAAAGTCAATACTGGAACCGAACTGTACCTATATAACTTTTTATCTGAAGATAGTGTCAAGGTAGTAATTCCTTTTTGGTGACCCTTACTGTTTAATACAAACGTGATACCTTTATAACTCTGACAGGTTTTCCAGAAGTTCTTGGATCCAAGTAGTTGATATCGCCAGAGAGTGAAACGGAAATCAAGTGAGAGCCTTTCCATAATGTACCAACTTGTTGATGTTCGAAAGTTGGTGAATCCGAGAACGAGTAGGTTTGAACAACCTATACCCAAATTAGTAAATTTAAATGATTGTGATGTTAAATTGGATTAAAAATGGTTTATGGTGTATAGTTGGTCACCTTTTTGGCGGTAACATCCCAAAGTTTAGCCGTCATATCACCAGAACCAGTTAAAAATTGTGTAGAATCTGGCGACCACGATAAAGAATAGACACCTCCTGTGTGAGTTCCTTCTGCTGTGCTCAATTCACCCAATGGATCACCTTCATATTAAAACAAGAGTCAGTCATACCAGTTTTTCCATCATACAAGAAAATCTACCAATTAAAAATTGTTGAAAGAAAACCTTTGAATCACTTCCTGTAGATATGAAATGGTCTCCAGTTCCAGAAAAGCGAACACATTGAACAAATCTGGAATGTTCTTTATGGGAACGGTTGAACTTGAAAGGTGCTCCATGGTAAAAATTAACAGTGAAATCATCTGATCCAGTGACAGCACGTAAAGGTCTTCCTGGTCTAATGGACACGGAATTGATTCCTTTACTATGTCCACTAATTTCACCAGTTGAAGAAGCAGTATCAAACATAAATGCATGTCCAAATCTAATCATTTATGAATTTTGAAATCAAATACCTATCTTTTCCTTCCCCAACACCAATAATTCTTTTTGATTCGAAATCCCAATCCAAATCATTAACTTTACCTGAAAAGATCTTTGTTTCCGTTTTCAAAATCTGTTCAGTTCCAAGAGTATCCCAGATTCGAATATTTCCTTGTACATCACCTGAAGCGATATAGTAACCAGTTGGAGCATATCTAGCAACAGTTGCTGCGCAAGTATGACCAGTATATTCTGTAGCAATTTCAGGATTCTACAAGATGAAAATTAGATTATCAATTGTTACTTTAAGGTTTCTCATGATAACAGTACGTCCATTGCAGTATAGAAAAGTTTCCCCCTTTGGATCTGCAGCCAGTTGAATGGCCCTTCCACGCTCAGTTGATGGTTGAGCAGCATAATGAAATTCTGGTGTTATTTCAAGTTCAGTTTACTCTTTGTATACGACATGGGTAAGGCTTTGATAAAAAATCAATGGACTTTTAAGGCTTTTCTGGAGTACAAAGCAAAGGACGGAACTCAGTTGAAAAGCAAATCTAAAAGGGATGGTATCTAATAGGAAGTTCTTATTAAGAACTTGGATTGTTTGCAATGGATAGTAAATTATTATTGTTACAATAGTGAAGAAGCGTGAATATAAAGTCTTATATTATAATAATACAATACTTGTGCTTATTAGTTATCATACAACGTATTGTAATTGCTGACATCCAAATTAACGTATAACGTGTCGGTGTGTCTGAATTGTAAATAAAACACTCCACCATAAATCATCCCTTTAACATATCAGTTACATAAATCATCCTACCTTCTGGCCAACCCCATGCTATATATTGTTAAATAAAATCATTACCTCCTTCGATGGATTGTGTCTCCCAATTACATTTACCTATATACTGAATATCATGAGGTGCATATCTATAAATATTAGGAATACTATTGATAAAAACCGTTTGGTCATTTCAAAATCATCACCATCAATAACACCAAATACTTTGAAATTTCCGACGTTATCAAATCCTTGCCCAACGAATTCATGGTCTAAATTATTAATGAAGAGTTCCATACCTTTCTTGAAATCAGAAACTTGGAATTTAAATTCAAATTCCACATTGAACTGTTTATACCATCCATGCAATTCCTTAATCTCCAATTCACCTTGCTCTTTGTTTTCCAATGCACTGGGTGCTTCCACTACTGTTGTCATTGGCTTTTTATTGTTTAAGAAACTTGTCCCCATCTGTTACATTGTAATGCAAGCCACTGGTACTAAATTTAGGCAAAAGTACAAATGTGAATGACCACGCTTTCTTGAGCGCATTATGGATGATTGAATTATAATCGCTTAGGAACTTGACTTGTAGTTGTAAAATATGATAGATGTTTGTGTGTTGAGTGATTACTGTGTAAATCTAACTAGGACTCACAACGAAAAGTGAATTAGAATACTAATATTTATTAACGATTAGCTGATTGACGTATAGTTTCATCTAAAGACTCGGACAGGATCATACATCCCTATCATCACGTCAAAAGATTCAATTACCTCTTTAGCGAGTGTCATCACATCTTCAAAGTTATCTAAATGTAATCTACATTCCATCTACAAATATTAATCTTGTTTTCTCAATAATACATTTAATAATGTTATTTTTTCCGACTTGAAATTAATGAAATCAAAAATACCTTGGGGCATAATGCTAAAGTCAGTAATGGTGATTCAGCAGATTCTTCAATGTAATTCAAATCCATCCTATGAAATTAGGTTGTGACGATTACATTGGTTGATCATTTGCGTATCCTGCTGAACAAGCTACAACGTAATCTGACATTGGAATTCCAGCATCGATTATTGCCAAACAAGTTGCATTGATAGCAGCATGTAATATTCCTTGAATGAGATTCAGTAAACGTACCTAAAAAAATAAAATGTTTGATGGTAAGTACTACCTCCATCTGTTTGTATGATTTGAATAAATATATCGATTTCTGAACGGCTGAAGGTATTGGATTGAATAACAGGTTCGAAAGTTCGTTTTACAAATGAAGCCATTTCCAATTGACGTCTATCTGTTTTTGAATTTTTGGATGAACTTGAAGCAAACGATGCGATATTAAATTCTACATTAATCATGGATCGATCCGCTCCTTTTGATTGCTAAGGAAAGTTTAATGAGGTTAAGATTACTTCCTTTGGACCTATAAAAATCAGTAAAGAAACTGATTGAGAAGGTGAATTGAAATTTACAATACTTTAAGAATGAATATTTTACCATAAACTCCAACAATGACTTTTGTATTTCCCATTTCCACATAGGCAGAACCATCTGCTTGTTGTATTGAACCAATTTTTGAGTAAAATCTCCTTAATTCTCCTAACAATAAACTTCATTATGAGCTAGAACCTGCTCGTCTACCATCCACTCGAAGTCCTTCAGGAGAAATGAGTTCAATTCTCGACATAAAAAAAAAGTTTACAATTTCTTTGAAAACAAGATTTTATTGATCACAATGACAAGCAAATCATTTACAAGAGTGCAAGAAGGGCAGTAGCACCAACAGTCAAGATTGGACTGGCAAAGTCAGATTGGACTCCTCCAACAACACCATCATTAAATGGATGTACTCTGGTCACATCAATATTTGGGCAAACTTTAACAAGTTTTTGAACGTAGTTGTTGATTTCATAAGCAGTATTCTTACTAACTAATCCATCAAATGCACCGTAGAAGTTTTCCAATTCAATAGCACAGTTACAAGCATTGAATCGCTTCTTGGGAGTTGATTGATCAAATACACGAGGAATTTCGTATAATTCTGCATATTCTTCAAGACAGAGAGTATCATCTAATGTCACACAATCATCCTTTATAGTGACTTGATATGATTGAATGTATTCAGGAGCAGTCAATAAGTTTCCAAATGGAGTTACTGGGATCAATTGATTGAAACAAGCAACAGCAAGGTTTGAGCTAGCAGCAGCAGTTGCAACATCACAAGTAGGATCGCACGGGGTTTTGGCACAAGGTTTGGTGGCAGTAGTGAATGCATCAACAGCTACTAGACAGGCTGGAGTAATTGGGTCAAAGTTTCCAATTGGAATTAGATTTTGAGTGCTTGCAAACACACCAGCAGCACAGAGAGAATAGACAAGTTTCATTAGAGAATATCTGTGGAATTTTTTAGATTTATATCTATTTTTGAAATATTATTTGTTTGTTTGTTGTGTGTGTTTGTATGGAATCAACAATGACATGCTAACAGATTTGATTGACTGAATCTTTTATCATCCATAATTTAATTCGATCAATTAAATTGCATATGAGGCATTGCAGTGTGATTTAGGTTAGTTTGCTACGTATTGGATTCCAAAAAAAATTCATTCCATCCAAATAACTTAATGTTTACAACAACAATAAGATGTTATCTCAGCATATCTATAGTAAATTATACATGGCTGCGATTCCTTTCTTTAGCAAGATATTGATTGCGATACTTCAATTTGCGTGTATATATATGCACCATACTATTGAATAGAATAGTAACTATTACATTTTCATAATGTTCAAGATACTTCATAACTACAAATTATCAATGTCATGCCCCTTTGTATTGCTTTTTAAATTGCTTTTTCAAAGCAATAACGCGATGTGGTACAGAAGGAACTATAAGTAGAACCAACGATATGAGATAAGAATTCAAAAATGCCTTCTACTGACAATAAATCTTCCAATTTAACAATCTTGGATATCAAAACAATTGCACTCAATCAAACCTTCTCAAAGGTATCCATCAATGGAAAAGGAAAAATAGTAATTTAATCCTATCACTAACAAAGTAATTAGCCAACAAATATAGAAATAACCTATGATTTGAAATCAGAATTGACCAATGTTCATTTCAAAATCCTTGGTAAAAACTCTACAGAATTGAATCTCATTGAACAATTACATGCAGAAATTGTTGATACTACTTTATACATCACTGCCATTTCAGAATCCAACAAGTCGAATTTCTTTCGTAACATGAAATTATTTTGGTCAAATGAAATTCAAATCAAGGTGATATTATCAAAAAGAATGGTGGATGCTTTATATGTTGATTTACAAAATGGATCTTGTAAATTAACAGGGATGGATGTGACTGGTGATTGTCAAGTGGTGACACCTGTTGGAACCATTGAATTGGATGAAATGAATTTAGGATCATTGGTTTTGAAATCTGCAGCAGGAAAAGTATCATTGAATAATTCTAAAGTATTGGGTGATACACGATTGGAAACTGCTGCAGGTAAAGTTTATGCTCATGATATTTCTGTTGTTGGAACATTTATTGGATCTTCATTAGCTGGTCGACTTGATTTACAAAATATTGTTGCCAAACATATACAGGCACAAACTGCATCTGGTTCCATTTCTATTGATGCATCTGGATTTGAATCTATAAAAATTGATTCTGCTGCTGGTTCTATCAAATCAACATTAAATGTAACAAATCAAGTTGAACCTCGTATCAAATTTGGTGTTGCTTCAGGATCCATATCATCTCAAATTAAAGGCTTTCAAGGTTCGTTAAAAGTCAGTACGGTGGTGGGTAGTATAAACGTAGTTGGTGCTGATTTTGATTCAAAATCAAAAGTTGGAACGGTAGGGAAAGGATTGGGTATATTTGATGATTCATCTGCTGTGGGTTCAATTAAATTGGATTTCCAATAATAAATGTCATTAGTTTTAATATCTCGATAGAGTTATTGATGTTGATGGTTGATTTGAACACAAAGAGGGTAAGCAAGAGTTTTTATTACTATACCCTATTAATTCCTGGCATTATTGGCAGCAATAATAAACATATCAATAAAATCTTGAAAGGATTGGAGTTCAATCTCTCGAACCTTATTGGCGTATTGTTCACATTCAGCCCAGATTTTTGTATCGTTAATTGTAACAAAGTCGATCAATTCGCTATCTGACCAATGTCTGGTTAAAATTTGGCGACAATGAATGGCACTTGTTGGAAGATGATTTGCATATTTTTTTAGAAGATTTGGTGGTTCTTGAACCAAAGTAATCGAATCAGCACAAAAACGTTTTAAAAGTGTATCAGATCCATTTCGTGTTGGAATATAAACGTTGATCGGGGGAGTCATTAAATGGTTCATATAGTCTCTGGCTCTCTCCAACAAACGTGTGTCTGGCAAAGGCTTAGCTTCTACGTGTTTGATAAAGTCTTCAGCTTGAGTTATCATCTTCTTATCAAATTGTTCTATAAATCTTTCATGATTATCAACAAGGAAAGAAGCAAGTTTGTTAATTTCACTGTTGACTATCACTCTAAATGTTTTAAATTTTTCAAATCGAGCATCATCCTTGATCTTGAGTACGGCTTCATCTTGATGCTTTTGGGTAGTTAAAGCAAGAATGATCCAGGTCCAATGTTGAATAAACATTGTGGAGCTATTTATCATAGAGTATTAAATGCTTGAAAATCCAACTGTGTCGCTCAGGTGTTTATGTTTACTCCTCTTTGTTTACTGTCATTTTGATGTAGTTACAAGTAATTGTACTAAGAACCTGATACTTCCATGGAATTTGATCAGAACATACTGTACAAGCAGATACTGTACAAGTCAGTACATTCATTTACGGTCAGTGTTTGTGTGGAATGTATTCGTCGCGTTTTGTAATCATACAAAACACGTCATTACTATATGCCTTTTATAGAATAGCCCAGATCTTTCAAAACCAGTTATCGTCTTGATACAAGAGCTCCGAATGTAGAAGGTCACACTTAATTGCATATGGTTGTTATACTTATAAAAAGATTAAACGAGAGCTTTTATTCTATACCCTATTACTCGATCCTAGCATTATTGGCAGCAATAATAAACGTATCAATAAAATCTTGATAGGCTTGGAGTTCCGTCTCTCGAACCTTATTGGAGTATTGTTCACATTCAGTCCAAACTCTAGTATCGTTATTTGTAACAAAGTTAATCAGTTCTCTGTCTCCATAATTTCTGGTTAACATTTGGCGACAGTAAATTTCATTTGTTGGAAGATAACTTACGTATTTTTTTAGAAGATTTGGTGGCTCTTGAACTAAAGCAATCGAATCAGCACAAGCAGCTTGTAACATTATATCAGTCCCATTTCGTGTAGGAATTTGGATTGGGCGGATCATTAAATAGTTTAAATAGCGTCTGGCTCTCTCCAACAAACGAGGGTCGGGCCAAGGATTAGCTTCCACATTCTTGATAAAGTCTTCAGCCTGGATTTTCATCTTCTTATCAAACTGTTCTATAAACTGTTCATTATTATCAACAAGTAGAGATGAAAGTTTGACAATTTCACTGTTGACTATCACTCTAAATTTTTTAAACTTTTCAAATCGAGTATCATCCTTGATCTTGAGTACGCTTCATCTTGATGCTTTTGGATACTAAGCGCAGAAACAATCCAAGGTGCAATAAACATGATGGAGTTAAAATTTAACGCGTTTTGGTGCGTATTTTACAAATTCCACTATGTTTACTTTCATTTTGATTTAGTTGTACCAATTTACAATTTCAATAAATAATTTAAACAAATTTCTTGAAAAAGATAAACTAGGAATACATTAATTTATTATAGAGTATTAACATTTTTCAATGTTTTTAAATCCAATTGTTGATCTTTGACAATATCCAAGACACCTTGTAATCGCATAGATTTACCTTGATGATTTTTCAAACCTTTATTGGTTCTGAATTGTTTCCTCATCTTTGTGATTTCAGTTTGTAATATTTTGCTAGGTGGGTAATAGAGTTGAATCATTTCAAAATTGGATTTGTTGGCCATTAAAGTGTCACCTTGTGCTAAATAGGTCCAACATAGAATTTCAAAGGCTGTTCGAGTAGTTTGCATTGTGTGGAAATGATCGTTGAATAAGTGAATGACTTGTTTATAATCTCTAATATTGTAGTAATAGCTCATCATTCGGGCATATGTTTGAGGTAATAGGTATGTAAACTTTTTTAATTGGTAATATCGTTGATCTTTTTTCTCCAGCCATGGAATGGAGTATGATACATCACGTTTTCCCAAACCTGATAACTGGTCAAGTTCACTACATAGTGTCATCCCAAAATTCCAATAATCTATCGCTAGAAAGGGGGAATCGGATGCCAAGCATGATTCAATAATTGCATCAATTGTTTCAAATCCACCTATACTTTTAATGGACAAATCATTACCTGAATGAGGGAGGTGCAAGTCTGTCACCGAAAATGGAATGGATTCAAATACCTGTATGGCCTCTTGTGGTCGATTGTTATGTCCGTATGCCTTTATCATGGCTTCCTTTACAATTACCGGGAAAGGTAAACGATTTAATTTATAATGTGCATCAAGTTTTTGGTAAAGTTCAATGGCTTCATCTAATCTATTCAACTTTCCATTCAATTCAATAGCAAAGCACCAAATTTCAGCATTCAAAAATATTAAACCAGGCCAAATTTGATTAAATTGTTCCCATACGTAATTAAATTCATCCAAATTCTTTTGTTTTAGTAAATTGAATAATAGAATGTTGAAAGTTTTCACATCTGGTTTCATGTTTAAAGAAACCATCAACTGTATATGATCCTTGATACTTTCCAATTGATGACATTTTGAGTAAATTAATAAAATAACATGATGATCATTTATAGTTAAAGTGGTGTTTTGAAAGACTGAATTCATCAACATTAACTTTAACAATCGTAAGGCAAGATAAGGTTGTCGATGTTCTGAAAGATAGCCACTAATGTAAATAACACATAAGAATCTTACAGTAAGATTGAGATTTCATTTGAAGTTAATGCTGTATCATTTTTTGTTCTTCCTAATTTTTTAAATAGTAAAATGGAATGAATTGATTGTCTATCCCGTAGACTTGATTGTAATTTTGGGACTGAAGATTCCAAGAAAGGAAATGATTTCTTTTTGAATAAGTTTTGTAAGATACCATTCCAAGTTATTAAATCCGAATGTTTTTCTAATGATTTGAATGGATCCAGTTGATGAATATTTGAATTAGAAGCAACAAGTGAATCATTTTCCAACATTTTATTTTTAGTGGAATGAATATCCATCCCATCGATTTGAGGATTGAGTTTAATTGTACTAAAGTGAGACTTTACACTATAATTTTTTAATCGAAATCTCATTAAAAAGAAAGTTTTTTTTTTATTGATTTTGAAATGCTTGAAGAATATTTGGATAGTAAACTAACGATTCACATTTCAGATGGGAGATCCTTCACTGGTTTCTTCGTATGTGTTGATCATGATTGTAATATTATACTATCTTCTACTACTGAGTATAGCAGTAATCTTTCATACTTTAATTGTTAGAATCTCAAAGTATAGATGATATTTGGAATGGAAAAAGGTTTATTGGTTGGGTTATGGTACCTGGAAATCATATCACTAAAATATTATTAAATCCAGATGAAAAACCTATAGTAACAAATGCAAGAAGATCAGATTTTATCATATAGTAGTAACAAATTTATAGACATTCATGGTCTTTTAATAATAAAATGTACATGTAAATTCATTTATTTCATGTTCCTCGGTAAGTATTGTATGCAAATGGTGTCACTACCAATGGGACCTTGTTCATAAATTATTAAAAGTAACTTACATGATAATGTTGGTTTGGAGGATCAGATACTTGGAAAACAATCTATAATTAATTTCAATGAACAAGTACTTGAGCTTCAGGAAAGAAAGGTTGAATATTCAACGACTTATAGTATGATTTAATGTCAAAGGTTAATCGATACAAACCTGGGTTGAGATCATTTGCAATTCCATTGCTAACATTTAAACCTTGACAACGACCATCAGAATTGGTTTTCCTATTTGTTAATGGTGTAATTTACTCTGATCCCAACAGTTTCCATTCATCTTGTTCATAATAATGAAGATGAACCAAGACATTCTGAGCAGCAACTCCGTGAGCAGTGTCTAACACATGGGTAGTTATTCTTGATTTGGCCATTGGTAAAGTCAAGTGATTGGAAACTTGGTTGATTCTTTGTTGAGAAAACTTCATCAAAAATTTAATCAAAACACAGTCGAATGTATCTGAATTGACTTGTAGTACATACAGTGTTATTGCTGTATGATGCTTTTTAAATGAATCATATCCATTATATTAACTTTGGTCGCGTAAAAATGATTCAACAATCCAATCTGATCTGTATTCCTCAATATGGTTGTTAATCTGATCTGTATTCCTCAATATCGTTGTTGTCATCATAGTCTACATCTATTTCATAATACCGTCTCTATATTTGTTTTATTAGAGATAAATATCCAATGGAAAAACACTCGCGTGACAATTTTTGGTAAACATGATCGTTATGATTTCATTCCTGTCCACAAATGAACTTGATATGGGGAATAATAAACATTCCTAGTGAATAGAATCTTGGAAGAAACCTGATTTTGTTCAACATTTGTATTTCTGTATTCTCCTAACCATGGGAATGAGAATACATGTGACTCATTGTTCCCCTTTGTTAAAGAATTGATTCTTTCAATACTACCAACTTTCAAAATACTAATGGAAGATTTGAATAGAGCTTTCGTAGCTTACTGTCAATTTGGTGCGTCAAAATCAAATCCTTCGGATGCACTTACAATGGATGGTGCCAGATTTGCAAAGTTTTGCAAAGATACTGGTGTTATTGGTGGACCGATTACAAACACTGATGTCGATATCGTATTCAGTAAAGTAAGTTGAACAACATCATTGATTATTCAGGTGAAAGCTAAAAATGCTAGACGAATTAATCAACAAGAATTCATTTTGGGTATTCAACAATTGGGAGAAAAGAAATTCAAAGGAACTCCTGAAGATTCCTTAAACAATATAATCTCTCAAATCTTGAAATCTGGAGGTGTTCCTAAATTAGCTGAAGGTGCTACACAAGTCGAAAAGAGCACCATCGTAGAAAAGTTGACTGACACGAGCAAATACACAGGTGATTATAGTATTCATAAATTCATATTAGGAACCCACAAGGAACGATTCGATGGTAATGGGAAAGGAAAGGGATTAGATGGTCGAACAGACCTTGGGTCACAAACCTTGAGTTTGAGTCAAATCACCAATCGCAAAGAAGCAGATGTACGTGGTGTTGCCAAGTAAATTTTATGGGTATAATGAACACGACGTGTTTTTTAAATCTCTAAAATAAAGTCGTTCTTTTTATTAAGCAAACACTCTCTTCAGTTGTAATTCGTTTTTGAAGGTATTTACAGCAAAGTGAATTTCAATAACAAGCTGACCAAAATACCAAGATAAGCGTCAAAGAATAAAACCAGTACTAATGATTAATGATTTAATATTCTCTTTCTATCCCTAAACAAAGCTCGATATATTCAAGATGGACCCAACTAAGAATTGAACCTCCTTCAACGTGGAAAACCGGATTTTGAAACATTCACTTCAATCTACTTTGCTTTTCAAAAACCTATTGGATTTCAACGGATTTAATACTCACAAATCAATCAACAAAATTATTATTGGAATTGGAATAGGTCGATGGTGAATTTCGGTGTGTGCTTTAGACGTAGGAAAACATTCTTATTGCCTTGTTTAATCTTCTTTATCATCTTGATATCAGCAAAAGCCTATATTTATCATACTATTGTGAATATTGCCTATGTAACTCGTCCAGTTTGGGATACTCCTCAGAAACCTTGGAATGTTATCACACATTACTACTCTCCTCATTTACCATGGTCAGATCTTTGCCATTTACATGGATGGAGAATGAATAGAGGTGCTCCTAAAGTCTATGACGCCGTGTTGTTTAGCGTTGAATTGGATTTGTTGGAGGTATCAAGGTTTTATTGATTTTGTAATGTAGATTCGAATTAGAGAATTGTTTGATGTAGTGGAAAAGTTTATTATTATTGAAGCCAATTCAACCTTTACTGGGTTACCAAAACCATTGGTGTTTGCAGAGAACAGAAACAGATTTGATTTCGCAAAACACAAGATTATATATAAAACAGTGGAAGTACCTGTTTTACCTGCTAATGGTGATCCGTTTGATGTAGAGAGAGCTCATCGACTGGCAATGAACAGTTTAATACAAAACTCGGGAATACAGAAAGACGATTGGGTCTTAATGATGGATGTGGATGAGATACCCTCTTGGCATACTGTGGAACTTTTAAGACGTTGTGATGGAATACCACCCATCTTACATCTTCAATTAAGGAATTACTTGTATTCATTTGAATTTCAATTGGATATGGAGAGTTGGAGAGGAAAAGCATCCAAATATCCAGCTTATTATGGACATGCAAGAAGTTCTGATGATATATTGGCAGATTCAGGCTGGCATTGTTCATTCTGTTTTAAACATATTAGTGATTTTGTATTTAAAATGCAAGGTTATTCACATGCAGATAGAGTGCATTCACAATATTTTCTAGATCCCAAACGTATACAGAATGTAAAATGAATGATTTATTTATTTTAGGTTATATGTGATGGAGTTGATATTTTTGATATGCCTCCAGAAGCATGGGATTATCGCGAATTAGTACGAAAATGGGGACCTATGGCCAAAGAGACATCTATGATAGTATTGCCTCGACTATTACTTGAACATCCTCAACGATTCAAGTTTCTACTACCGGGAGGATGTGTACGAGAATCTTGATAGTCTATCACTCATCACATAATATACATTTTTCATTATTTTAATTTTTGGATGGTGATATGGATTGACGTTGATGACTAACCTTACTCTCATAAAAAATCGTGAACCAGAAATCTTGAAAAAAAAATCTAAATGGTGATTGAAAGACAACAATATCAAGACTATATTCTCAATCATTTGGATAAACATGGATCCATTCCTACCTCTGAAAACTTGATCATCAATGGTCATCCTATTGTTCAATTGGATTTCCTGGGAGTTTTAAATGCCTTGAAAAGCAGAGAGGTTTTTTAAAAAAATATAACAGGATTTTAATATTAGATGATTGAATATGAATCAATTGTGATTGAGAAATGGATACTTACAAAGGAAGGTAAAGAGATTTGCGAAATTGGTAGTCATGGTGCTCGAGTTTTTAATGCCATTCCAACTGGATCCGAAGGAATTTCTATGGCAGATTTAACAGTATTGGATATTCAAGTTAATATATAGAAACTGGTTGGAGATGCAGCTAAATTTGGTCAAGGTGCTGCTTTCAAAGCCAAGTGGATCACTAAAACAAAATCTGGAAATTTTATTCGAAATGTATCTACTATTACATCTGATTCTAGGTCGAATCTATTGTGGATGATGCACAAAATGAATTGAAAATAATTCAAACTACTGGTGATCATCCAAATGCAAAAGTATTGAAAAAGAAAAATTGGATTGATAAATCGTAGGAGATTTTTAGACTGAATCATCTAGGAAAACTACTTTTTATAAAGTTGTTAAAGGAGTAAACTTTAGCACAACAATTAAAAAGGAAGAGACAGATGTGACGATGGAGATGTTAGCAAGGTATCAAAAATTGCGATTTATGTGTTAGTGGTGAATGGAAAACCGCTAGTTTCAAGAAATACAATTTTGATGCTGCAGGTTCCACACCCAAAGCTGGTCATTTACATCCACTCTTGAAAGTTAAAGATGAATTCAAGCAAATTTTCTTTGAATTAGGGTTAGCGAATCTCACTTATACGTTAGATTCTCAGAAATGCCGGCCAATAAATATGTTGAATCTTCCTTTTGGAATTTCGATGCTTTGTTCCAACCGCAACAACATCCTGCCCGTGATGCCCATGATACTTTCTTCTTGTCCGAACCTGCTACTTGCAGCGACTTTCCACCAGAATACTTAGAAAGAGTGAAAAAAGTTCATTCAGAAGGTGGTTATGGATCTCTTGGGTATGCTACTCTTGCATTTATTTGATTATTAGATACAATTATGATTGGAAAGTTGAAGAGGCTCAGAAAATGATTTTGAGAACTCATACTACTGCTATTAGTTCTAATTTACTTTACCAATTAGCACAACAAAAGGTATTTCCACATAGTATTCAATGACAACGATTGGTTTACAATCAATAATGGATTTTTCCAATTATTCTTTGAGTGAAAATTAACTTTCTTTAGGAATTCACACCTGTCAAATGGTTCTCAATTGATCGTGTTTTCAGAAATGAAACTTTGGATGCCACACATTTAGCTGAATTCCACCAAGTTGAAGGTGTGATTGCCGATCGAAACGTCACTTTGGGTGATTTAATTGGTATTCTTGATGGATTCTTCAAGAAACTTGGTAAAAAAATGCGGTATTAATGGTTCAATAGGGATATCTAATTTGCGTTTCAAGCCAGCTTACAATCCATACACAGAGCCTTCTATGGAAATCTTCACATGGCATGAGGGTAAATTTAACATGTTCATGAGCAGGACTTGGAAAGTATGTGGAAATTGGTAACTCTGGAATGTTCAGACCGGAAATGTTACGACCAATGGGATTCCCGGAAGATGTGCGTGTCATTGCTTGGGGACTATCCACTGAGCGACCTACTATGGTCAAGAATGGACTGAATAACATTCGTGAACTTGTGGGACATAAACTGGATTTGGAAATGGTGGCTCGTAATCCTATTTGCAGGTATTTTGACTTTTTCTAAAAAGGTAGATTGGATAAATAATATATATTGTTTCCATTTAAATGTTTGACTCGGTTTCAGTTTCCATCAGTTCTTTATTTTCTTATTTCAGTAAGTTCAATTATGAGGCGCTACCAATATCTGTTGACATACATGGTTTTTAGCCAATTTCGTCATCACTGAACATCGGTTCATCAACGGCTCATATGGACTTTAAGAGAAATCGGGTCCTAGATAAGTCAAGAAGGTGAACGACTTTCATTTAACGTTAATGGTAAGCTTATGCTTTACCATCTTTTATAACTACGTTTAAAAGTTCCAAATTCAACCAAACATGGTGAGGTATCCCAAAACGGATAAATAATTCAAAGGTAAAGAATTCAAAATAATCAATTTGAATCTACCAACTACATCATTGTTCTGATAGAGATGTTCATCATAGTGCAGCGCCGTTCCTAATTATGATCAAAAGAGAGAAAAGCATTCATCTCTTTAGGTTAAATCTGTAGTAAGTACCAACAGTTTAGTGTGACTTTGATGATACCATTGGCATTAAAAGAGGAATATACTAATATACAATGCAAATGAACAAAACGACATTAGTGTACAAGAATTAAAGAGTGGTGAATTGTGAACGGTGAAGTGGTATGGATATGTTGTGATTGAATGTCAATGTACCTATTGACTTTCCACAAAAGCCCAATTGGACCAAGATAAAGAAACTAGATTCAACGTGACTGAATATAAAGACTATTATGACCTACCTGTACGAATATCAACGAATGATACCCTTTACAGTACAAACCTTACCACAAACTCTATTATTTATATTGAAATGAAATTAAAAAGAATCGATCAAGTGGGAAAGGCGCGAGTAGTAGATCAATGTTTGAAAGATAGTTTTTGATAAGGGACTAAATGAAGATATGAAACCAAGATCAACCACATGATTTGAAATTGGTGATTGAATGAGAAAGGCAACGCCTTAAACAAAAGAGAAGCAACACGAGTTCCGATGCTGTCGTAGGTAGTGAGCTTGAGAGTTGAAGGTGGAAGGGTAGAGGAAGAAGCATTCGAAGCTAGAGTCACATGGAATTAGATATGGTCGACTAACACGCTAATTCTGTGTAACGGTTGTTTTTCCAGAGCGTAATTTGAAGAACCATTAGTATAAGAAGTGCTATAATTAGTATTACTGTAACTGGTTTTCAGTGTTGTATTCTTATTTCTTTGTTCATGAGTTTGAATCAAGTTACCATGTGTAAAGGGAACTTAGTAGGAACCCTACAAAAGACCAGCTACAGTCCCAGCATAACTACCATTCAAATATATTAACTCAATCACAGCCTTGAGTTTAATTTTTCCCTATTCTTGTGGCTTAATGAATGACGTGAAGGAGATCAGTAACTCGTGGGAAGTCGGTGGTAGTACCGGTGCCACTGTATTTAAACCCGAACTCTCTCTTTCCTTCCTTCTTTCATCTTTCGAAGCCATGACTTTCCCTGATTCGGCTGTCGATCTACTGTCTTTTAATGATGAATTAAACTCAGACGGAAAGCCTGATCGGAAATTTCCATGTCCGTGGGATGGGTGTGGGAAATCATTTCTAAGGAAAACTGACGTTACCAGACATTTGAGAATTCATTTGAATGATAGACCTTTCAAATGTGTATGGCCGGACTGTGGGAAGGCCTTTATGCAGCGATCAGCTGTTAAAATTCACTATCGGTATGCATCCTTCCCTTTAATTTCTTAGCACTCACACAGGAGAGAAACCAAATCATTGCCCCTTTGAAGGTTGTTCCAAATCCTTTAATGATGTATTGATTCTACTTACTGATCTCTAGACTTCTTCTTTGGCTCGTCATCGCCGAACCCATCATTTTACAACTCCTTTTCCATGTAGTTTTAGACCTTGTAAAGAACATTTCGCTAATAGAAAATTGTTGGTTGAACACGAACAACTTGTACACAGAAATATTCAACCTCCTGCAAATAGATCCAACGATCCCCTGCATTTACCTACTCCGCAAATTACTCCGATCCGTCAGTCTATGCCGCAAGATGTTCCCAATATGTTTCTCAATCAACGGCTACCTCCCAACGATATAATATCTTCTAGAAATTCCCTGTACTCTCAAACTATCCATGAATTAGATTATCAAATGCCAAAGATCGTCGCTCCAATGGACTACAAGTACTCTACTCTACCAAAAGATCAAAGCAGTTATGCGTTTCCAAACAGTTATAATGATCGACTTCATTATTTTAATTCCCAAATGCCACCCAGCAATACCGATTCATTTGGCCGTAGAAATACTATTGATTTTCAGTCAATGCCATCTCTCTCTCATGGCAATGATATATATTCTCCAAACTTTTCACAAGGGTTTCATTTACAAACTCAACAATATCAAATGTATCCTACCAGTAATATGAATGGACCGATCTCTGCAAACAAGTCGCCTGAAACTCATTTCCAGTTGAACAACCCCATCTTACCGCTTCCTGGTCGGAATAACAATGCTGGTAGTGGCCACATCAATTCTTTAGTTAATTCAAATGGACAAAGCAGTACTGTCAACACAATGAAGTCTGGTAATTCTGGCAATTTAAAGCCCGCTTCTAATGCCCCTGGTAATAAGATGAACAATCAACCAATGGCCAATTCAAATGGATCTGGTATGTTGTCTGTGAATAATCAATCCAACCATACAGCTAATTTAATGGATTCTTTAAGCCAAATGAATAGCAGCCCTTCTAACCAAAGTGGACCCTCTTCACCTCCGTCGAACGATCAACTGAAAAGTCCCCCAAATAACATTAACTCGTCTAATCATCAAGGCTCAAATTTTCAAGCTATGAGCGCGAGATTATTCCCTGATCGCAATGCAAATCCCTCCTTTCAAGACGGATTGGGTGATGCTGCAGGTCGGCTTCCAGTGGGAATGTCTTTAAATCAAGATCATTCCAACTATTCTTTATCTACTATAGGTGAAAATCGTATGGATAATCAAACGTACAATGACATGCGTGGGTTTAATCGATTCCAATCGGAATCATATCAAAAGCCAAATGGTAACCGCGCAAGGCCATCACTACGAATCCATACAAATACCGAAAACAATTATCCAATGTCTATGCAACCTCAAACGGCGTATCCTATTCTTCAAGGGGGAGCTTCCAGGTCATCGCCTGATCGTAGATTTAGCACACCGATGATATCACCCAATCCACAAAGTTCAAGTTCTTTGGGACCCCTCACGTTTGATTTCTCTAGGTTTGGAACTCAAGATAGTTTTCATTCGTTTTCCTAGTTGTGTGTATTTTCACCTGTATATTCTGGTTATGAATCAGATTCATAATATATTTTTTTTAAAATTGGTACTTCATACGTTAGTTTCCATTGTATATTTGAAACGAAAGAGGGGCAATGAAAACCATCTTTGGTTGTCTATTTTGGGATAAAATGCGGTTCGCGATTTGCCATAATGTGATGAAAGAGATGGACAACGGTACGTATCTTATTTGTATTTCATGTTGCAACAGGTATTAAACTATTCAAATTTTGAATACCTTGCATTTCGTGATGATTGAAATTGTTTTTCAATCACATTCAAGACATTAGTGAATGGGCTGAAATAGATAATGATCTTGTTGGCAAGTTCCAACTGTTACGAATGAATAGCTTATTTTAAACTCATCATGTGATTTTCTACAAACCAAAGTCTTTATAGAGTGCCATTGTTCGTATGTACAAGAAAAATTATGTACAGAAACCATCAGATTAGAAAATGAATTTGAATCTTAACCTGGAAAAAAGAGCAAGTTTAATAAGAACCAATATTAGTGATAGGTATAGTTAAAAAATTTGGGAACACTAGACCCAGTTTGTTAATCAAAATAGTAAATGGATATGGTGATGTATTTGTTTCATAGGTCAATACTTCATTCAACGTAGCATTACGAGATCATTAAAGTGCACAATGCTCAACTACGATTTATTGTTAGGCGCATTTAACTTCTTAGTCAAAATGAACATATCCAATGCTAAACCATTACAACACCCATCGCCATTC
>MU621312.1:0-27885 GCA_025399215.1 Globomyces pollinis-pini | reverse complement strand
CGTTCCTGCGAATTAAAGTGACTATAATAATCATCCCTCACCGTTAATGGGAGGGCTATCATGACAGCAGTTACAAACCATCATTCATTTGCTTCCTAACTGATACATTCATAAGTGATCGAGGTGGTACAACCTCGTTTCTATTTGTTACCAACCATTTGCTGGATTTACAATTTTAAAGTCTAATAGTAATAGTTTCACGAAATATTTCTGAAATCACTTAGTAAGCAATGCAATTGAAGGCAAAAACCTCCAACAGTTAATTTAACAGTAACACGCATTTAATTAACCGTTTTTGTGTTCACAAAGGCACTCTTCACAAGACTTGAAATCATGATGATTCATAATCGTTCATTCTATTCCATGAGCTTAAATAGCAACCAAATAAAACACGTATCACTAAAAACATCTATTCTAATGACTGTTCAAGCTACCACCCTAAATCACGAAATCATCTTGGCATCTGATTTCTCACCAAAACGAACTGTGTTGATTCCTGTTGATGGATCCAAAAACTCGGCCCATGCATTAGACCATGCTATCAAATCATTACTCAATGCAGAAAATGACCTTGTTGTTTTACTCCATGCACGAACCATGGCCACTTTCGCTGCCGCTTTAGCAAGTAATGTACAAACTCGAAACTAATATTGTAGTGAACTACCATGAATTTGCAAAGAGTGAATACAAGCAATCCGTTACATTATTGGAATCATTGGCCGAGAAATTAAAATCAAATGGTTACCATGTCAAGGCTATTTCGACTGCTGGAGATGCACGCGATGTGATTGATGACCAAATTGAACTTTCTAAGCCTGATTTGGTAGTGGTTGCTAGCCATGGCCAAGGAGCACTTGAGAAGGCATTTGTCGGGTCAGTATCTCAACATGTGCTGCGACACTCCAAAGCACCAGTTGTTGTGATTCCATTACACTGATTTACTTACTTAACTCAATAAACTTTTTACATTCATCTTTTACTTTTCGCTGTCTTTGTACTATGTTTTGTTCTTAATTTGGTGTCTCTTGCATGTTCGTATTCTGATAGGGATTTTCTGGTGAATTGTCTAATTGACGATTGTTGATATCCTCTATTTAATTTATTTCGATTTTTTCCTGGAATTAGATTATGGAAATTTTGCGTATATACTGTTGTAAATTTCCACCACAAAGCTATTACGTACTAACGTAGTAAAGGGTTTTACGAAGGAGAAAAAATCTTAATACTGCCTCAGATGTTGGTATATATTTCTCGTGTCAAGAAATCTGGGGGAGTGTCCTATTGTTGCCCACACAATTTTGATTGACGTCAGCTAAAAATTTAAAGATTTCGTTCTTATATCTTTTGCAACAAACATACTCAAAATGAAGGTTGTAATAGCTTGGAATTGGTATGTGATAGGTGTTTCCTTCATGGCTGCTATCTTTGGCGCGTTTACAGCAATAGAAGTGATCTCGCACTTGCTCAAGCTTCTCATCCAGCGTAAATTATCCAAGGGAAATGTTTCAACAAAAAGTCTACACTCGCAATCTATGAAGAGTCCAAATGAAGAAGGGAATGCTACAGGGGAAAATCCAACCGAACCAGGAAATTTTCTTTCTGGAATGTCTGATACTAAAGTCACGCTATTGAATATGTTTATTGCAGCTGTTGCCTTGGGTGCTTGTGGAATTTGGGATATGCATTTCATTGGAATCTACTCATTGACAATATTTACCATTCCCACAGACCACTATGAAAATACACAGGCTATTGTGAATCATGGGGCTCTTGACAACGACTACTATGTACCTGGGAAAATTCATGTTGGTTATACGCTTGTCTCGTTGGTGATTTGTATCTTGTCTGTCTTTTTCGGTCTTTGTACATCATCTTGGGCATTTGGTCTGTTCCGAACTGGGCTGTCATTAAATAGAACGACATCTCAAAAGACTGCAACAGTAAAAGTCCCGGTGAAAGACTCTTGTGTGGTGGCTGAAAATGAGGATATTGATAAAAGTGGTGTTGCTAGTCCAGCCAGTGTTCGTACAACTACTAGAACCGTCAAAACAGTTGAAAACACGGCTCTTAAGAAATTCATGAAACTGATGAAAGTACAAGATGATGCTACCAAATATCTTCGTGAATTCTCTTTCTTTTCATTGTCGATTCGCGATCGATTTGTATTCATTC
Organism: Globomyces pollinis-pini; assembly: GCA_025399215.1. Lineage (NCBI taxonomy): Eukaryota > Fungi > Chytridiomycota > Chytridiomycetes > Rhizophydiales > Globomycetaceae > Globomyces > Globomyces pollinis-pini. The sequence goes on along the minus strand of MU621312.1, from coordinate 25,713 downwards.
TTGGTGGGATTTTAACAGGTCTGGGTGTAGCAGGAATGCATTATACTGGTATGGCATCCCTAAGAGTCGCCAATGTCAATATGAAAATGAATCCAGTGTTTATGGTGGCATCTATTGTTATTGCTAGTGTAGTTGCAACTGTAGGATTATACATTTTATTCTTCATTCGTGGAAAGAACGTGGTTTTGATCTCATCGATTGTGATTGCAGTTGCAGTTTGTGGTATGCACTATACTGCTGTTTATGGAATTGTTCCAGAGTATATTGAGGGATATAATGCAGCTTCAACTGGTTGGGAATTGGATGGGTCTGAAAGTGAGTTGTTGATTGCTCATTTAGCATTCACATGCGAATTGTCTATTGTCAGCTATGTATACCAGTATCTTCGAATGTGAAAAGGATGGGAATAACGTGATCCTCTAAAATGAAATGTTGGTACAATATATTGCTATACTTTCCAATTGTGTAAAATACCATTATTCAATGTTAGCTCAACAGTTATAGAATACAGATAAACCAACAAGAAATCTAGTTTTATATTTGGGCAATTTTTATTTGCTAGAAAGGGAAATAATCTGAGTAGCATCATTAGGTAACTACTTCATCTACAAAGATGATGTAGTTTCGGAGGTAAAACCAAAATAAGCTATCTGTGGTAGATGGTCACTAGGAAACCGATCATTGGGTAGCTGTGACAATGAGATGATTGGTGGAGGTTTCAATACTTTTACACATTCTAATAGAGTCTGTTCACTTTGAAGTGAACCATAAAAAATAAAGTCGACTAGAGAATAACCATCGTGATGATATGTGGATATAAAATCACCATCTTTGTCGTGATGTGGGTGGTATGCTGATTTTAAACTGAATGAATGGAACTTTTGAGGGAATTGTGTTGAGCTAGATTTATCATTTGTAGATGATTGTTTTTGACCAGACATTAGATGTAATGGAATTGAAGGTTTTGCTGTACGCCCTTTAATGTTATCAAGAATTTCATCATACCATTGATAATGTAATTATAAATGTAACTATTGACGGATATGTTGAAATCACCAGTCATGATCAAACTTGAATGTGTGATTCTACGTAGCTTCAGAATATTTTCGATACGATTGAACAAGACGTCCAGTTGATTGATTTTTATATCACCACGCTTTGGATTCCACAAAAGGTGTGTATTGGAAACGACAATAAATTGTTTGGTGATGACGCACTGTAAAGTAACTAAAATGGCTACATTGTGACGATCGTCTTTTAATACTTCACCGAATTTGATGTATTCTATGTTGGCAACATTGAATCTAAGATTAATACGAGATATTAAACCGTTGATTGGATACAAAGACTGCAATACCATCCATTAAATCAGGAGATGTACGTTTCTGATAATACCCCATATAATTGAGCTTACTCAAATGAGTTTTTAAGTAATCAAAATAATCTTCTTCAACTTCTTGCAAGCAGATAATTTCGGCATTGAATGCTATTGATATGAATGAAATTTCCAGTACCTATTAATTCTTTACATATTTGTGTTGAGCGATGACCCCAGTTATTTACAATTGAAGAATTTGATTTGTACAAGTAACTGTGATTTTGAACCAGAGTAGGAGCGAGGATATTATATGTTAATATGGCAAATGGGTTAGCTATGGATATTAAAATAAAGAATTATACAAGAAACAGTAGGAGATGAATTCCAAACCCTTGAAGAGATAGAAGTAGGAGTTGCAACATTTACAGGGAATGATTTCCCAACAAACGAGTGATTACTTGACGTTCTTTTCCTTCTATTATTGAAATGATTTGAGGTAGAAGATAGGGAACGTTTCCTACTAAATCCAGGTAAATTATCAAGAATTACATACAAATTGTTTGTATTTTGATGCATTGAAACAAAAACATTGAAAACAAGAAAAGGAACCAACAACTGAAATCCGGAATGTCCAAGATCCTTATTAAATCTTCAATAGTTTTCCTGTTTTATAAACATTTCAAATATTTTGGTACCTGGTATCTACATAGTTTTTCTATTTTATTTACTACCAACTGAACAAAGAATGAAGGATACAGAGATTGAAAAGCTAAGAGATAAAGAGATTGAAAAGCATCAGTCATTGATTCGTTCCTTAGCTACTCTGGAAAACTTTGAATATTCTTCAAAACCTTCTGCTTTCAACTCAAATATTCAAACTAGAATCACTATCAAAAACATCGTTTGTGGTCTCTTTGGTTTTCAATGTACTTCAATGTTATTTATCCATAGATTATCTACTCTTTGACCATTCAAACTTATCTTACCCTCCTGATATTCTATTAAATTCAGATACGGATTTTCATCTGTCATTAGCTGATATACCCACATTAATACGATGGGATCAACCACAGTCTCTTTTAAACACTTTGAATATCATAAAGTCTTTCTTTGTACAGCATCAATTGAGACGTATTTTGGATTTGGGTATTTATAAATTGTCATTCGAATTGGATTTGCTGGATCAGGTATGATCACTTTGATTTAATTACCAGTCTTCTCTGGAAGCTTTATTGCAAACAACTGATGAAGGCATCATCGTTTACATTCAAGTTCCATTTAAATCTACTCAAATTGGGAAATGTATCTGATTTTATGATTTTATTGGTAGATTCATCAATTCGATTCGATTTCTATATTAGCCCTTTTAAAGATTCTATTGAACGAGTTGAAACAAATTTCAACTGGGTCGGTGATCCGCTACCTAAAACCAAGGTTCTTAGATAGTTTGATTTAGACTAGATTCCACCTTACAAATCAACTGTTACAATCATGGATTATATTGCAGATTTGGAATTGTCTGTGGATGAATTAATTAGGCAAGCATCACTTCGTAGTCAGATCGCCGAGAAAAAGTTGGAGATTCGAAAACAGTTATTGATGGTAATCAATAAACAACTCATGATTGTAGATATTGAGTAAAAAGTATGAAAAGTATTTATTGGAATATGACGATGATACTTTCACTTTCTTATCCCTTTATGTGATAATGGCTACACCATTACCAACCAGTGGAAGAGAAGAAATTTTAGGAGCTTCAATTGTAAACAGTAAGTTTTTATTGCTATTAACTCTCTATCAGTACATCTAAGTACTGACTACCCCGATATTGGCCCTGTAGTGACTCTTTCATCTCCTATACATTTTAATCCACCGGATTCTTATTATCCTGCCACACGAGAATTGAAGTTCACATACAATGCTACTGATTCACCAAAAACTACTATCGAAAATATCAGGTATAAAATTTAATATTTTAAAGTATAGTGGTGTGTTGTTGGAACAGATAGTGGAATTCCATACTTTTTTGTGCGCTCGGGATTACGTGGATGCATAATCATCATCAACTTGTAATATATCCAATACACCATATCTTAATTTATTGATTACACCTTGAGCGTTCATTTTCTCAAATGGTAATCATGTCTTTTATCTTCTTAAATCGTAATCATGTGTCCTGCAAGATGATAGATCAAATTATCAGATAAGAACGGATGTCTATGACATGTGTTACAAGGAGATAAATGAAAGGATGAATCGCAACGTCAAACTGAATAACAAATTTAAAAGACGGAATGATTGATTTACAAGGCTTTATTTATTCTATACTACACAAATGAATGAATCAATTCGAATCCAGTGAAAACCCAAAATGGTTTTCTTCAATAACAGTATCCATAGAGTAAAAGTCAGCATCCATAACCTCCAACTTCAACAACGGGCCAACAGCAACTTGCGTATTCACCGTCAACTGTGTGTTTTTACGTTTAGGCTTTAGAGGGATATCAGTTTGTGAGAAACTTAATTGCACGGTAGGACTGAGAGAAGACATTCTGTATATTCTTTGTATGATGATGTAAATGGAAAAATAATCGAGTGTTTATATATGAAATTCTTGTGTTTGATTGTCAGTGGAAGGAGAGGCATGACTGTCGTGGTGAAACACACGCTCCTATTTTGGTGTTTTGGAGGTTTGTTCCCCAACGTGATTCGGAAGTAAATCATCAAGATCATTCTTGAAAACTGATTCAATTACTGACGATTAGAAAGATAATACTAGTAGATCACTATGGTATTGTTGTAAAATGCAAACGTAGGGAAGAATGGAGAATTGAGTGGAATAATGGCCAATTAAACTATGGCGGTTTTCTGACTGAAATCACACAGATTCGAATAGGTTCGTATTTAGGCTATTGGACTATTATTTTGATGTTGTGTTTTTCCAATCTCAGAAATTAGGGCCGATTCATTGTGAGTTTCCTAGTTTGGTTTTGGCATTCATCATTATGAATCCTCTTTTTGGGTACCTGATCAGTCACAATTATAAATATTTTTGATTCTCATTTGAGTTGATTATTGGTTCAAAAACTTTGATTCAATATTCTTTATTGGCCAAGACCAATTCTTTGGTTTAGCTGAAATCACTTATGATGACCCACGTTCTGTTCTCCTATTAAATGTGGGAACAGTCTTGTTATCTAGAATAACATTATAAATAGCAGTTGGTAACTTCATCACTGTATGTGTGTTTATTTGTAAGAAACCTTCTACCAAACCCTTGGGCTCCAAGAGTCAGCTAACTGAGCGGACGATTTGCAAGTGTGAAAGTTTTAACCATTCGTAGATCCACATTGACATTATCGTTCCATATATGTATGAAAAATCTATTGATAATGAGATCCTTGGTATCATTATAAACTTTGAGTCTATTGATTCTGTAATATGTTTGATTATCACTGCATTTAGCTACATTGAGGTTTCGTAATTGACTCTAACCCAGTTTGTGATTTTCAACACGTTCGCGTAACGTTTTGGAAACTTCGCACGAAACTACCGGGGACCACTAAAGAGTATATCGAATTGGTAAAGACCCATTTACGCGATCAATGATAGATTCAGAAAAGATACAAAGTCATAAAGACCAACATGAATTTGTTTACCTTCATTGTGAGTTTCGTGAACGTCATCAAAAATCACTTCTTTTTTGAAATTATAGCTTTGTTAACCTAAATCCATGAGTTTCATACAAGATACACCTCCATTACCAGAGAAAGTAAAGAAAGCAGTTGGATTTGAGAATGGACTAGCAGATTCTGTTTCGAATTTATTAATCACAACTGATATTGAACAATTGACAAATCAATTACTGAATGATTTAGATATCAAAAAAGAGAATCTGTTTAATGAAATGTTACCAATCTATAATCACTTGCATCAAAAATCAACTGCACTGGAGACAAACGTAACACAGTTAAATCAAAATATCATCAAAATAATTTCAAAAATGGTATAATTCAATATGGATCTAAGTATAGAAAAAAATGCTTGATTATCAAATGAGCGAACCGGATAAAGAATTGACGGATACAGATATCCAATTACAAATCCTAAGACTCAATCAATATCTACAACTGTTATCCACATCTGCAACCGATCTAAACAATAAAACAACAGATTTAGGAACGCTACGTGACGAATATATAACAAAATTAGGTCTGACTGAAGATAAATTCAAACATAATTCTTTTCCAACTTCTACATCAGAATCCAATCTATTGGAAGATAAATCTCGGAATTCGATATTACCTGTTGCAGCTAGTCCAAAGATGTTTGCCAAGTTACCGAAACAGATTGTGGAAAGTGGAGTTGAAAAACCGGAATTAATGCGTTTATGTGCAGTATATGAATTAATTGAAACTGAAATCGATTACGTCAAAGATTTAAATACGATGATCAACGTAACTTGATTTATTTTTAAATCGATAGTTTCATAAAGTTCAAATGCGTGATTCTAAATTAATACCCGAATCCGAAATAAATTTGGTATGTGGACTTCAATTTCATTCCATAGATATTCTCGAATGTGGAACAATTAGTGGCTGCCAATCAAGTAATGTGAACATTCTAATCGTTAGATATTAATGGACAAACTAAATCTGCGAAAGGAATCGAATGTTTTTATAAGTGAAGTGGGTAATTTATTAGCACCATAAATATTAATCCAAAGGTGATTTATTGATTGAATCCGCCGAGGTTTTTATATTCCAATTCTAATTTATAGTCGTTTAATGTTTATTCGATATATGCCGCAAACTATCCAGCTGCTATGAAATTGGTACATTCTTATCAATCCGTATTGGATATTAAAGAAGCATTACAGGTAATAATTTTATTATTGATTGGTTTTAGAAATGGGTTAATGCTCCTGAAGCACGAGGATTAAGTTTAGAATCATTTCTGATTAAACCGGTGCAAAGAATTTGCAAGTAAGATATATAATAAGTTGATTTTGTAGATACCCGTTGCTGATTAGAGTAAGTGAACAGAAGACTGATGATGTAGGAATTGGAGAAATATAGTGATCGAGCTGGAAATGTCAAAGATACAGCATTGCTTCGAACAGCAGCTGAAAAGATTGAGGTGGTCGTGAAGAATGTGAATGAAGCTACAAGGGCTGCTGAAGAAAGACAACGGATCTTGAATTTAGGAGATTCTCTGGAACCAGTATTGATAATTTGATTGATTGTAGCCTATGGAACTCAGTGATAAAGTATATATCAAAGATGGGACAATGGTTCGTTTAACAAATGGGAAACCAAAAGATCGTTATGTGATTCTATATACCGATGTCATCCTGATCTGCCAAAAGATTGTAACCACAAATCGTGGCCCATCTAAATATGAAGTCGAGAATGGATATTCATTGGCAGAATTATCAATTCGTAATGATGGCAAATGTAATTTAAATCTATACTGACATTGCAGTTGAAACCATCAAAGGACATCCAAATAAGGTGATATCATTCACAATCATCAGTGAGGATAAAGACGTTTTGATGTTGAGTACCAATTCACCGGAAGAGTTTAGTAAATGGGCTGACGCATTTCATATCGCATTCAAAGATATCACAGAGGAACATCGATCCGCTGTTCGTAGTCTGATTGAAACACAAAAACGAACAGTCGAGAAAGCTTCGCCAGAAGGTCTTGGGTTTAGTGCCATCACAAAGTCCAAACCGTTAACAAAGAGCATTGGCCTAAGTACTGTTGCAGCGAGAAATGTAAACATTATTCACGTTCACTATTAGGTTCAATCTAGAAAAAGTGCCTTACATTTTCGAATACAGCAAGCATCGTCAAACGAAATAGTAATGACTTTTGCAATTAAACATAGAATGAACCCGAGTACGTTAAGATACAAGGTTCCATCCATAAACGAGCTTTAGCGGCTACTGGTCATTCATTTTACTTGTAAATCAACATATGAACAACTAATATGTAGTTCAATAAGCACCAAACAATCTATTTGGAAACTACCAGACGATTATATAGTCATTCACTCCATAGATGATGATCAACGTTCACTATTATCAGTCGACAATAAAGAAATCATAGCTACTGATAATTTCGCAGCATTAGGTGAAGAAGATGATGATATCAATGTGGATATTGTAGAAGGATTTCCAAATTGGAAACGTGTGGATCGAGGAGATGGAATGCCTTACTATTTTCATGTCAATACGCAAGAAACTCGATGGGACCCTCCTACTAGTAACTAAAAAATGGAAATACTTTAGTTTTTTATCTCACACTGTTGTATTTTACAATAAAATAGCCATTTTGTCACTTTCATAGTTTACCTCTAATTTGAATATCTTACCACATTAATTATGCTTAATAAGGTCAAAATCATCGAATGAAGAACAAATATTATAAAGCTATATTGGGTACACTAATTCCTCTCATCAGAATCATGTCGTTAATGGTTGAAACCCACTGCCCGACAATGCCTCCGGTTCAGCATTCATACCCGCTGTCGCTATACCATTAATCACAATTATTTACATGGAGGTACAGTACTAACCAATTCCGAAACCACTGATAATTGCATAGATTTGGACGTACCAGGTCTACTATACGATTTCTTTGAAAAACTATCTGAAGGTACGATATCTGAAAACCCTGACCGATGCTTATGAGCTCGATCCAATTCATCAATCAATGGTTTTCGTTTTTCTACTTCGTTTGTTAGTGAAATGCCATTCATTTTTGCAAACAAGACTCGTAAGATTTTTTCCTTATCTGTCCATTCTAAATCTTGAATATCAATCTTTTCTTTTTTGGGAATCGAATCTTCCTCGGGTTCAATGACTAGAGAAGTTGGAAGTGAGCTGTTTTTGATGGGATTTATGGATTTCAATGGTGGTATAACTTTTCTGGATTTCAATACCTATAATTTCAATATTTCAATATCATTTATACATCTTTCATGCTCTTTTTATAGTTTTCTTGATTAGTTCTCAATTCTCCAAGTCGTTTCTGACGAATCTGTTGTTTAACATATTCTAAAGATTCCATAAAGAACAATTCCAACTCTGTTCGTTGATCGAGAACGTGCTGCGCTAACCTCTATCACACAGATTAAATATAAGTAATAATTACTTTGATGTGTCTCATTTCAATGGTTTTCGTTCGTAATTTAGTTGATAAATCATCAACTACTTTTCTAACTTGTTCTAATTCGGATCTTGCAACATTTCCTATCAGACTTCGCTCATTTTCAAACTCTTGTACAACATACGTTAGTGAGTGTTCCATATGCTGTACTTTATCTTTTAATTGTAGAATCTATAGTAAAATGTGATACGTATGATTTTACCTCTGCTTCTTGTGCTTTAGAATGCACAATTTTTTCTTTCACAATAACACTGTGCATTTCCTTCTCATGAAGCAATTGTCTAATTTGATCCGTCAATTCCACATTAGTGTGCTTCAATTCCTCTCCATCTTGTACATGATAAAGTAAGGCCTCAGACATTTTTATGTTTTCTTTAAACACATCTTTTGTGGTATTCTTTAAATTGATTACAGCTTCCTTTTTTTCGTGTTAATTTTTAAACTAATTACTTTATGAGCTTTGGAAGCTAGTTCTCCGATTTTTTGATTAGCTTCTTTTTGTAATCTAATTTTCTCTTCAAAAAACTTCTTTTCCAATCTGGTGATAATTTCCCGATGTCGTTTCTCTGTTTCCACAATTTCTGATTTGGCATCTTCCAGCTCTTTGAGTAAATCGTGTCTCTTTCTCTAATGCGCGTTTAATGTGAGGTAATAATTACTCTAAAATCTTTGATAACTGCAAATTCTTGCTAAACTAATTAGTCTACATATGTTTTACCTGCATGATCTTGGATGCCGATTCCTTCTCTGCAAGAATAGCCATCATTTCTGTTTCATTGTCAAGAATCCCAATTTACCTTCTTCTTTAATTGCATATTCCTGTTTGACTTTATTTTTTCCATCTTCCGCATCCTCTTCCACTTGTTTAATCCTCATTTCCAATTCCTTCATCTTCACATCTTTCTTTTCACTTTCTTGGTGCAATGCTGCAATCACTTGCAACTAAGGAGTTTTAGATGATTTGCGTCATACCGCGTCCATTTCTTGATCTTGCAGTGTATCTTGTAAATCTTGATTCTCTTCGACACTAAACTCGTAAGATATATGGATCGTTATTACATTGTTTCTAATCTGGTCTGACACGCATTTAATGATTTTGTAGTCGCAGTTAAGCTTCCAATTAGAATCAATTCGTGTTACGTTTTGTCCAGTAAATATTCTTTGATTGGAACAATTTCACCTTTGTCATTCATGACCATTTCCTTTGGAACTTTTACTGATACAATTATTCAATCTGTTAACGAACCTCTCTTTGATTTCTTCTTTTTCTTTTTCTTCTTCTTTTTCTTTGATTTAGCAGCATTTTCATCTTCTGTGAGAGCTGGTAAATCTGCTGCTACGTGTTCCTCATCATCGTCTGGTGTAAAATCGCCTTCACTTTCCATATTTTCACGTAACTTTTTTACTCGTACACAATGAACAATAAAATCGTCCACTTTGTATTCACCTTTAAAAAGTTTTGATGGGATTCAGAACCAGTGATGGTCTTTAAGATTAATGAATTGTAGTAAAAGAAGATTAGGAAATCTGAGGTACTAAATAGAGAGAAATAGATGGAATTAATAAAGATTTCATTCCTTATATAGCACAATGATCATACTATAGATTGTACTGTAACTTTAAAGTAACTCTGATAGATTTACTTTTTTACTTATTTTTTATGTTATCAGCAATGTCTTCAAAACATCAACCAAATCCAAGGAAAAGACCATACAGTGAAGTAGACCCACCATTCCCTTCTCTACCACGCCCGTATTTTAAGAATGTTCAAGAATTTGCTAAAGAATCACAGAAAGCTCTCGTAAGTGTTCAACAAGGACACTCTGCTTTCCCTGGCAACACTTCGATATTTCTTCCTCTCATATCACCTCATCAGTTACCGTATAAGTTCAAAGTTAAAGAAAGCTCTGTTTTTGTTATGGTGAGAAAGTCTTATGTTGTCTTGAAGGACGATATCAACTCGCTTAATCTTGAAGAAAACTGTGGTCTGTACGTAAGAGGACCTGTTGGAGTTGGAAAGAGCTACTTATTGTACCTCTTGGCTGCTGAATATCGATTAAATCGACAGAATTACAGAGTCACTTACATCAATGATTGCGCTGCGTGGAGATCTCGCCGGTATTTGTACTTCTTGAAAGAACTTGTCACTACATTTTATGATGATAATATTCAAGGAAAGTCTGTTGTGGAGTGGTGTAAAGATGTCACTGGTAGTGAAAAGGAAGAGAAGATGATGACATTGATGATGGACGCTCTTATTTACTATGTTAAAAACAAGCAGCTTACATGGCTGGTAATATGCGACCAACACAATGCTTTGTATGCTCACTCTGTTGTTGTATGTCAATTTCCATTCAACGTCATTCATGCACTTGCTCAAAACCGGGGAAATAATATCAAGGTTGTTATTTCAGCATCTGCGAATAATGAAGGATATCCAACTAAAATGAATGGTTGGTACACTCATGATATCTCAAGCCACCGATTTGATGACAATGAATTCAAGATGTGGTGTGATCATTACCGGCTTGAAAATATTGACAACGTTGACCCTGAATCTGAAGAAGCTGTTGATGCGTTTTTCTGGACTGGTGGGATTCCTTATGAGTTGGATTTGCTTTGGAAACAACCCAAAAAAACGTTGCTTGAAAAAACAATTCTATATCGAAATAAACGTGTGGGAGAGATAGCCGAAAGCCATGGCAAGTTTTGTCGTAAACTGTCGGATGAAGAGAAACTCAACCTCAAGGAATGTATCTCTCGCATGGCACTTGGACTATCTCCTCCAGAAGGATTAGAAGGTATGGACAGACAAATTTTTGATATCATTGATGATGGAAATGGTCATGAAATCATTACTGCTTTGAGTCCTGTTGGTCGGGATGCTTTAATCACTTACTATGGACGAGATCTTGTGACTCCTCTTGGATTGGCTGCGGAACTTGTTTTTCAAGGAGGTTTCACAAATGATACGAAAGAAATAATCATCGAAAAGTACATCATAACTATGTTGGAGATTTCGAAGCTATTCTCATTCAAACCAAGAAAAATTAAAAAGAATGGTTGTCTTTCAAAAAAAAAGGGGACTGCAAAGTATATTGAGATCGCAGAAGTTATTCATTTCTCTGGAAACAAACTCCCTTTGCAAAACACATTTAGAACAGGATCGAAAACTATGTTTGTTCCTCAATCTCCAAACTACCCAGGATTTGATTTTTACATTTGGGATCCGGTTGGTGGGGTATTAATGGGGTTTCAAGTGGCAGTCAAAAATCCAATTACTAAAAACCTGGAGAAAAGTGGAGCCAGAATGAATCAACAAATGTGGTTAGATTTTTGTGGTACCACGGAACCAATGGATGAATATTGGATTGTACCACGTACCTGTATCGGAAAGCCGACAAATTTGAACCGCCAAGTTATTCTTCTTGAGAAGTTACATCATGAATTTCCTGCTCTAAAGAAATTGCTGATTAAAGATTATGAATCTACGCAATAATATCACATAATATTTTTCAACTATCAAGTTCTTTAGACAGTGGTTCTTGGTAAGTTTTGATCGTTTGCGGTTAAAAAATGACAATTGACTTGAATTGACGATTATCAACATATCATTTAGTAATCGTTTGATGCCTAGTAATGACATGGCTAGCTCTATGTACTGGAGACATCTGGTCTCGTAAATAATTGAATTCCGACTACAAATCATTGAAACTATCCTAAAACCATCCTGCCAGATCAGGCCGTTTGTGTCCACTTCTTTCTGGATCGGCCCCAGACATTTTTTTAGTTTATAAAACGACTTTCAATAATGAATGGACGAGTGCCAGATTACAAACCAGTAACTCCCAGCCCATTAAGAAACTCTACTATTAGGGTATCAAGTGTGGGAAGTGCTAGTACTCACTCTGATCCAAGTTCACCCACTATGCCATCCATGATGAGTAGCACTACTAGCTCCTTGTCTTATTCTCCTTCTTTGGTGCATATTCCTCCATACTCAGCTCCGTATACAAGGCTGCCAGTCGGATACCCACCAAACTCTTCTGGATCACATACCGGCGAATTTAGACACTATGACAATGGCCCAAATTACTGCATACCCAGTCCATCAAATTTAACTATTCATCAGCCCCAAACTAGTTTGGATGAAAACAATTCACATAGACAACAATCCTTCCCCATCCAACGAAACTCTGATCTAATAGACCAAATCCTGAATGGAACATGTACAGGGCAAATACCTAAAAAGCTGTATTATTTCAGTGATGAGAATGGAATGCAGGAATTGATCAAACTTATATATACCAAGATTTTAGAGATCAATAAACCGTTACAGGTACTTTTGCAATTCTAATGTTAGGTGATTTGTCCCTACAACGCACAAACGTCCGAGGAAATTAACCTGGCTGTCCACGATACTGTCATCATCACCAGTCATGATTTTAAAGGTTACTGTTTCGGATACAACCAAACCCGAAATACTACGGGCAAATTTCCATTAAATTGTTTACCCATTTCCATCAAACTCCAAACCAAAATCCATCTTGTTTTTTATTCCACAACAATAGAATCTGCACTAGATTTCCCACAAGTACTACATTACTGTTCCACCATGTTTAGCAGATGGTTTGCGTATTCGATGTTGCGGTTCATCAGTATAGATAGTTTAGTGGTGGATGTTAATGATTGTTTTGTAGTCTATGGCAATGATGATGAGTTGGTATCGCGATTATTGTCCGTCACTCAATCGTCACGTATATTTAGGATTGAACACTCATATTGATTAATATCCTGCAAAATTATGTTGGCAACTACGCGATGCTTCTTCTATTAACAATAAATGTACATGTAAAATTGAATATTCCGATTTTTTCTGCTTTTAATAAATTCTATTGGAGATAAGATTCTGGTGGGTCAACTAGTAGAAATGGTCTGGTGTACTGTTGAGAGTCCCACCCTCTTGGTTGACAGTACTTAAACTTTCTATCCAAACCCTATTTCCCATTGACCGTAAAGATGATTAAAAACCTAACCAGATCTACTCAGCTAAGAGCAGGCGAAAGCTTTTGCCGATACACTACGGATTTCAAGTTTGACTCTTCCAATTATATAGGTGGAAGTACATTTCCCATTGCATCCAATGTATCCATTACTTGGACTGACATCAACTCACTCAGACGTCAAATTTGGGATATTGTTGAAAGTCACCTACAACGAGAAGTATTACCATCAAATGTACAAATTGATCCCACAGTCGAAATGGATTCAAGTTCAGATTCTACTGTATCGATGAATATTGAACCCATTGAAACCATTCCATTACCTGAATGGCGATTTACCAACCGACATGTCCCCATCATAGATGACCTTGACCGATTTATCCTTATCAAAGAAAAAGTATCTAAAAAGAAATTCTTGAAACTCAATGAAATATCTATAAATCTAATGAAAACGATGCATAGAAGAGTAGGGATGAAAAGGGGTGTCATTGTACGTGTTGTCAAAAGAGGTTTGTATTTGACAACTAAAACACAATATACAATTATGAAAAGCTTACTCCTATCTTTCCCAGCACCAAGTATCAATAGACCCGACAATATATTTACAAATCGATTTTGTACCTTTGATTGGACAAACTATGAAAAAAAACGCGAATTGATATTGGATAGATTAACCAATCGTTTAAAAGAGGTTCATTCGGATCGTTATTTGGGCACAGATTGTTCTTGGAGAACTTGGGCTTGTCATATAATGAATAATATAGGAATAGATCATCATGAAAATGAAATTATTAATGGTCAACCTCCAAACTATCTCATTACCAATCGCCAATTTACTGTCATTAAACCAATTCACATAAACCAACAAAAAATTCAAACCAAATTTCTAAACCAGTCTATTATCACCAATGAATTAGAACAAAATGATAATATGCTAAAGTTACTTGATGAACAAATGATTCAATTAGATTCATATTACAATATAACGAAAATGAATATTGAAAAAATACGAACGACATTGATCAATCGATCTAATTGTTTATGTGAACAGCAAGATATGCCTGTCCAATTCTTGAACAATGTAAGACATATGGGATCCTTACTAACTGTAGGATATCACATCCAATGACCCATCAAATGATTATGTACCATGAACCTCATTTGGTTCTTTTAGATTGCAATAAATTGAATTCAAAACACTTTTGTAATGTATTCATTACCAGTCCAACACATACTATTAATCAGATTTTCATATCACAATACTCAAAAATCCCATACATTCCAATTTCAATTAAACATATAATTCACTTTATTTTAAATGGAACATCAAACAGACAACACAATGATTTTCTTCAATACTTTTAAAATATCATGATCATTAGAATGAAAGGTACGTAACATATTCCAACCCACATGTTTATCCAATTTGATAATCTCTCCAATATGGTGTTCATCAAAAACCAATCCATTATTTTTCAAGTCTATAATGATACTATTGATAAAAGGTTCAAAATGTAATGGTTGAATAGCCACCAATAATCGAATGAGATTGTAGTAATCATCAATATTCGTTGAGGATTGGATCGAGTTTGTATACAAAGATTGAAATTTAGTTTGAATGTTTGAGAGTATTTGGGAATCAAATTGAATAACTGTGAGTTTATCAAGTTGTATTAGCGGTATATATGTATATAATAATGTATCTATATCTACATGTGGTTTTAACTGTATCCAAAGATCCCATCGTTCCAGTGCTTTCAAAAAATCATTTTTGAATAATAACTGCATTTCAAATTCTACATGAGCAGCATTCAGAGGCTCATGAGAATAATCCGACAAGTACATGTTGAGTAATTCATAAGCATGAGGATGATCTACTTGATAATCAATCAACCCAAACAATTGTTGATAAATAGTAAGTGGGATTTTGGATTGTTTTTCCAAAACCAAAACCTTCATCCATTTAAAAGATTGATTGAAATTACGATCCAGAATGTATTTATGGATAAAAGTATAGTAAGTGGTGAGTTTGAGTAAAGCGGATGATGGTTGTGATGATAATTTTTGTAGTATTTCTTCAAGTGTTTGTACACTATGGTTCAAGAAATATAATGCAACTTGATTGTAGGGTATATTTTCACTAACCGTCTTTTTATCTTCCAGTAAACGAATACAAGACAGAACATTTTCAGTGTTTTTTGATTCTATATAATGTGATATTAATTGTTCACAATTAGATTTGGATAGTGTGAATCTTGATGATGGAAATATTTTGACTAGTTTTTCAACTCTATCCCAGTTCATTGCTTTAATATTACAAGCTATTAAGGCATTATATGTCATGCCGTCAGGTTCTCTATTCAATATAATCAATCGTTCCAACCAGGAATTGGCCGAGTTTACGTCATTTTGATTGGACAACCCTGTAATAAATAATGATACAATTGTCGATGGTGGTTTCAATTGATCGTCAATCACAGTTCGGAATATTCGTTTGCCAATAGCATAACCTAATCGTGTTATGTATTAAATTGTTACAAACCTTTGTATTCAAGATCGTGATAAACTAACTGTTTTGATTCAGTCAACATACACCAATTAGTAAAAAAAGTTTCCTAAACGTTAGTATGCAATAATTACCAAACTGGTCCAATCTACCGACACCTTTAATTTTTTTAGTTGTTTAAAGAAGTAATAACTTCTTTCCAAATCTTTAAAGTATGCAAATGCATCAAACATCAGATTAAAAAAATCAGCATTGATAAAATTGAATTTAACAGATGATTGTAATCGAAGAATATCGTCTAGAGTACCAACCTGTTTGATACATTGAATCAATTCTCGATAAGTGTTTAAGGAGATATTTCTATCGTTCATTTGACTGTATAATTTCCAAGCCTGTTGTAAATCACCAATTTTACAGAAACTGTTGAGCATGATTGTATAAGTGTTTGAATCAGGTACTAATCCAAAACTGTTCATTTTAATCAATAGTTGTTCCACTTCTTTTAAATTCCCGCTAATACACAGTTTAGTAATCGTCTAATCATTACAAATTCGAAACTAACCTCATTATAGTTTGCAGATCTATTTTGTTGCACCAGTGTATCCAAAGTTTTTTTTAATTCGATTCTATCTGTACCATAGATTTTAGAATGTCTCCATATATAATCAATTAAATCTGGATTGATATTGATACCAATGGATTGAATAAACTCCAAAGTATGCAGAATTTGATCCAAAGTTGAAAAGTAGATGGAAGTGACTTTAAGAATAAAATGAGCATCGGATTCAGTTAAATTCATATTTAGCGATTTCTTCATAGCCAAAGTATCCAGTAAAAGCGAGACTTTAACATTAGGATTTATGGATCTGCATTGAACGAGTGAATCAGCGAAAAGAGTGAAATGCTGATGGTTGAGTTTGTTTGGGTTATTGAAGTAAGTGTTTGTGAATTCCAATTTCAAGTCTTCAAATTGTTTGAATGATGTCAAGTCTATTGGTTCACCACTTGTAGTTGGATTTGGAATGGGTGGTAGTGATGGGAGTTGAAGCCGGCATTTGACAGGCTTTGCTGCTATTGACAAACTCCGTATGCGGGTGTGAATTCTGATGATTCCAACCATTGAATTTGCCGTTCGTTGTTTTGGGAAAGAAATTCATTCCATTGGAAAAAACTTGATATATTACACCAAGTACCGATACTTACTGCTGTACACTGAGTGTAAAGACGTACGATGAACCACTCAAATCGTTGTGTACCTTTAATTCATTCTATGTGTGCCATTGTGTACTCAGTACAAGAAACAAGCTTTTTGACAAACATTAATATGAGGTTTTATTAGATAATTATGAGGTCTCGGATATGTACAATCCATTTTGCTGATATACCGGATTTACTCGAGCAGTACTCATCTACCGATATATCAGCTATTGTTATCCAAGTCGATAGCCAATCACGAATGAGGTTATGGTACTCGTCAGTGATGGAAATTTAGACGCTGCCTTTTC
This sequence comes from Globomyces pollinis-pini, assembly GCA_025399215.1. Lineage (NCBI taxonomy): Eukaryota > Fungi > Chytridiomycota > Chytridiomycetes > Rhizophydiales > Globomycetaceae > Globomyces > Globomyces pollinis-pini. Next base: position 8,205 of record MU621312.1, on the reverse strand, counting down.
TGTCAACCTCTTGGCTATGAGGTTGAAATCTGATTTAGTTACTAGTCCATCTCCATCAATGTCACCATATTTGACTAACATGTCTTCCACTTTATTCCAATTGACTCGGATGAGATCCGAGCGAGAGAGCGCAGATGCAGTTACAACACCTGTACCCACCGCTATTGAAATACTTCGTGTGAATTTTTTGACTGTGTAGCCAGCTATAGCTCCAAAAACTCCACTGATACCCGCTTCTTTTACATTCAATGCTTCATTAAACATGCTTTTGAATTTCGTGTACGGATCAGGTAGTTGTTGGTAAAGTGGTTTAGTGAAATCAATGGCAAATGATTTTGAAATATCATTCAAAGATACTTCGGTCATTAGTGAAGTAGTGACAGGTTGATTTTCTTTTGTTGGCAAACTGGTATTGAATGAATCGTCACGAACAGATTCCTGTGGTTTGACTTGATTCACAACCGGTGTTTTTGAATTTGGTTGTAGCAGATCCAATGGCTGTCCATATTGACTGATTGGAACAGATATGGTCGTAGGTTTTGCATTGAACAACCGTCCGATATACTCCATACTTCTACTTTAATCTTTCTTCCAAACCCAGAGTATTTAACAGAATGAGGCTGAAATGGGCACTTCTCAAACAATTCCACAATCTCCCAATTTTTGCTTTGAAACCATCAGAAACTGATTGTGTGTTTGGTCCACACGCCTATCTGTGTCACCCAATTCTAATGAAGCATAGTGTACATTGATACCTATTAGCAGTTCTGTTTAGGCAGTAGTACATTGCAGGTTCATTGAGTATCAAACTAATTGCGTCATTGTATCCACCATAAATTCAATTCAAATCGTGTTACACTTGTTGGCTTGTCGTTTGTTGAATTTGATAGGACAGACATGTGAAATCAATCCATTATCAATACAAAGAGCATATTGATGGCAATATACCAACCACAATTCACAAGTTCAATCTCAAAGTTCTTAATTTCAGACTCGAGAAAGGGCCATTCTATCATACAAATTAACAAAATATACACAGAACAATCAAACTACTAGTATCAATGCAAAACAATCATTATTTATGTAAAGGTACAAGTACAACAGGAACAGGGGAAGTATTCAATACATGTTGTGAAACCGATCCAAGTAAAGCACGAGCAATAGCACCTTTCCCATGACTAGCCATCACAACCAAATCTGGTTTCACACTAGCAATTTTATGATCAATCACCATTCGTGGTTCTCCAGATGTGGATATTCCACGAACATGAAAACCCAGTGCTGTTAATTCTTTGCCAAGTTCATTCAACATACGAACAGATAAGTCACGTTCTTTGGTGATTAGTTCAGTTAAATCCGCTAATTGTTTAATATCAAATCAAGATACTTTGCATATTTGAGAGAGAGGTATTTGAATTTACCAGAGAATTGTATAATTCAGAAGTTCTAATTGGTCTTGCATTTAGTAATACAATTTGATCGATATCCGAATGTAAAATATTTTTAATAGCATATTGAATGGTATACTTTGAATTTGGAGAGTCATCAACAGGCATCAAGATGGTACGTTTAGGAGTGAATGGTAGGTTACTTGTGTATACAATTTCATGATTGAATTTGGATTCTGTCATTTTGATTCCATTCCATCATTTACTTGCTTTTTATAGTTTTTCTTGTTCATGATTTTTGACTCTGACTGATGTTGATTCATCAAAAAAACACAAAGAAATTTACAATGAATTCAACTATATCTAGTAGTAGTAGAATCAAGAGTACCATTAACTATATCTAGTAGTAGAATCTAAAGTACAAGGATGGATAATGTTTATTTAAAATTCTACAACCATCACAATTACAATGAATTTCCAAGCAACTTTTGAGCATTTTGAATTCGTTCCGCCAACATTTCAATCGAATACATACTCTCAATAGCACTAGTACTGAACTCTACCCTATACAATACAAATACACAGTAAACAATTCGTTTAGCTACTTGTGTTCGATATTTGAGTAATGGAACTATGGTTATGGAAAAGAAATTACCTGATTGAATGAGTCCTGTAGGGACAAGAAGTCGTTCCAACATACCTTCAGTGACTTCAAGTGGTTCATCATCGGTTGTGAGATCGAGACATCGTTCAATCACCGGCTTAAGTGTCTCTAATACATTCATGTATGGATTGATATGTTCAGGTACGGTCAATACAATTTCAAATGGTTTTGAAATTGCCAATACATTGTATTTGCCATCATGATGGTATCGAAATGTATACGTCCCAAGTTCCCATGGTACCTGTTGTTTGCTAAACAGCAACGTGCCCTGGACTACTCGTAACCCCGATTCTGACGATGGCCGCAAAATGATTGGCGTTTCACCAAACATACGAGTACCCGTTGTGGACTTGGAAAATAGAGTGGTATCGTCCGTGGTGATGATGGAAGTGGGGATGAACTTGGATCCTCCACTAGCATACCTCCAACGCGTTTTACATGATGACGTTGTGATATTGGTGTCGAAATTCTGGTCAATAGCATAGATACCAATCCAGTCTTTGCGTTTCATACGTTCACGACAACCAGTAAACTGGATCTCGATAGGTTCGCCAATTTGATAACGAACAATACCACTATCATCCGCAGGTTTGGTGAATGTTAGACTGTACAGATGTAGTGGTAGTTCACTTGGTGGTAATGATTCCTCCAAACGCGCACTAAATAGTTAATCGACTGTTCTTACGCATTAGCCAGATTGACAACTCCTCGTTGTGTTTTCTGTACCATTGCTTGTACATGTGGTTTCGCCGTATCCAGCATATCCTCTAATTCCTGAACGACTAGTTTAAGAGTTTCACGAACGTATCCGGTAGACAGTGGGCTGTTGGTACCGGGACTAGGTGATGGATTGTAAGATTGATTCGGGTTATCGCTACTTGCATACGAATCAGATAGTGACTCCATTACACTACTCACCCGAGATCGAGATTTACGATGGTTGAGCTCTGTACTATATAACGTTTCGAAACTATCATTTTTCGGCATCGAGTTAATGGCTTGGAGTGGTTGAGGTTCTGTATATTCAATATTTGATGCCAATGATTTCAAATGTGGTTGTTCAACAAACCAGAAAAACAAACCATGTGACACTTGTCCAAACACTGTAATCCACAATAAAGACCATGAACTACAGATCAAAACCATACCCCAGCATGAAAACGTAAATAGTAAAGGGTGATCAAGATACTTGTAAATCCCCGTTCGTTTCATCTTGTATCGAAACTGAAGCGATTCGATAAAATAGTCACCATGAAACCATCCTAGGGGACCAATCACTTGATAGACAGATACTGTGATCCAGCAATGCAAAGCGATAAACAACTAGGGGTTAATGAGAGAGTAGGGTACAATGCCGATGGTATGTCGTAACAAAATCCCATCTGTTCCAAAATCGGATGGAAGAAAGTAACAACGATAGGAGCAAATAACAAAACTAACATAACTCATTGTCAAAGTTAGATTAAAGAGACTAGATATAAATATCAATTGTTATACATTTTCCAATGATGAAAAGCTTCTCGAAGACCTTCACCATGTCTGATAAATCTCCTTGTCCAGAATTTGTTTGTTTTCTGTAAATGAAGAATGGCACCTAGTCCATATGTATGTATGATTCTCCAAAAAATAGGTTGCCTAGATAATCAGATGAAATATATACCCTATATAATATATATAAGTGTAAGTAGAGTTGATGGGCCCAACCGAAAAACTTGAAAATAGTGTATAAAAGACAATAAAGAGCGTTAGAAGATCACCCGTTCTGAAGATATTGATATTCTTGAATACTATCATACCATGGTCGAAATATAAATGCAATAGTCTAGCATATTCTTTATCATGATCATATTGATCTACTATAAATCAACACTGATTACCATAACCTAAAGTCAGATGATTCATGTTACTGTGATCCGTGTATCGTTTATTGATTTTTTTTGCATGTGGTCGTTCAATTATATACAAGAACGCAATTTGTGCGATATGCGACGCTAAACTAGCAAAAAGAACAATGTAGCTTTGTGTAATCAAAGCCATTCCATAATACCCAATATAACCTACAGAATACATAGGATGTGGTATACGACCATAGAAGCTATCTGTATCTGATTTACTTGTATCCATGTAAAAGAAAAACGATCCCCAATCTAGTTTAAGTGAATTGACAATTACATTGTGTATATGGTTCAACAGTTTGTGCTATATCAATTCGAATCCAAATATTGAGTAATACCAACAAAAACCCTCCAACAAACATCGTACAAGAGCGGAATGAATTGAATTCGAAACTACCACAAGATCGTACAAGCAGTATGTATGATAGGGTATCGTTTGTAAGTAGAAAAAATGCTAGTTGTCTAAATAAAATCCATGAATTGAATTCTAGAGGAAGAGTCTATGATCAGTTGTGAACAGAAATACATCATAATGATAGTCTGCACCAGTGTTTCTGGACATATATATGTTCACTTGATTGATCCAGTAACAAGTCCATGGAGATCTAGGTGATTTTGGATTTCTTCCTAGGCCGTATGTAGCTAAAAAAGTGACGATGGTTGAATTGGTTGATTGTAAGGTAAGCAACCAACCAAGCGAGACTAAAGATAGTACACGCCAAAAGAGAAACCAAGCAAGTAATAACCAAGTATCAGCGTTGTATCCTGACAATTAGTTTTCTATTGAGGAACAAAAATGACGAGAACAATAGAGAAGAAGACAGTAATTTACCAATGAATAATTGAATTAAGCAACAGGCAGCAGTTGCATACTCGCAAGCGGCTAGTTTATCCCCCCAAAACAAGGGAAAACCAGCCAAGTCCGAAGGGAAGTAAAAGACCGAGTCATCCTTGTATCTTCTCCCTTCCTGATACTGAGGTTGAATTGAGGAGTCATTGACACTCATATTTCCAATTGACAATCAAAGGGTATTCGTTAGTGTCTTTGTATTTTGGATAGCGTGTGGCGTTAGTAAATACTCAAATTATTTTCACAATTCTTTACATTTAGCACAGCATGAAAGTAAGTCATCAACAATCAACTATCAACTTAATACACTATCAACTTAACCTTCCATCCTAACTTATGAACCATCACTGTTCCTTGGATGGATGGATGTTTTGTTCTTATACTAACCGTATAGCTTAATATCGCTTTCCCTGCTACTGGGGCCCAAAAGATGGTTGAAATCGATGATGAAAAGAAAATGTATTCCATACTTGCTAATCATTTAGCCGTATCTTTTACGAAAAGCGTATGTCCCAAGAAGTCAAGGCTGACGCTCTTGGTGACGAATTCAAGGGTTACGTCTTTAAAATCACTGGTGGAAATGACAAGCAAGGTTTCCCAATGAAACAAGGTGTCCTTCTCCCACACCGTGTTCGTCTTTTGTTAGCAAAGGGTCACTCTTGTTACCGTCCTCGTCGTACTGGTGAACGTAAGCGAAAATCCGTTAGAGGATGTATCGTCGCTGCTGACATCGCTGCTCTTTCCCTTGTTGTCGTTAAACAAGGTATGTATTCTTTATTTATTTATATCTGGATATATTCATCCATACTCTCATATTTTTGTGAATATAGTCTAATCTCAATTGTTTAGGTGAAAACGATATTCCTGGATTGACTGACGTCCAAGTCCCAAAACGTCTTGGACCAAAACGTGCTTCCAACATCAGAAAAATGTTCAACTTGACCAAGGAAGATGATGTTACCAAGTATGTTATCCGTCGTGAAATCCCATCCAAGAAGCACGAAGGAAAGATGAACACCAAGGCTCCAAAGATCCAACGTCTTGTTACTCCTCGTACAGTTCAACGTAAGAGACACCTTAAGGCTGTTAAGCGTGCTAACTTGGAACGTTCCAGAGAAGACGCTACTGAATACGCCAAGGTTCTTGCTCTTCGTGTCAAGGAAAAGAAGGAAAAGCGTGCTGAACTTCACCAAAAGCGTCGTTTGTCTTCTACCCGCAAATCCACCTCTGCTTAAATATAGTTCTCATTGACAATGGTATTTTGTGATTTTATGTTGAGTTGTGCAAATGAACTTTTGAGTGAAAACGTTTTCCTTTCTTTGAACACGAAACCAAATCCATAATTAATGGCTTGATCATAAACAACTATTGCAATCAATTTTTTTTATTTTTTAAATGTCTATTGGCAAGATTTACACGTATCCAAACAACTATAAAGTATATCAAGCGCTGATTGCAGCTAAATACAATCATTTGAATGTTGAAGAAGTTCATATCCAACTGGGTGTAGATAACAAATCAAAAGAGTTCCTGGCTAAGTTCCCATTGGGAAAAGTACCAGCCTTTGAATCAAACGACGGATTTCATTTGGTTGAAAGCAATGCAATCACTCACTTTATTGCTGATGTTGAAGGGACAACCTTGTATGGAAAAAACAAGAAAGAAATCGCTCTTGTCCATCAATTCGTTCATGTAGCCTCTAACGAGTTCCTCTACATCCAAGCTGCCTGGTTATACCCAGTGTTAGGCTATCTACCTGCCGATCCACCATCACTCGATCGTGCCAAAGCTCAAGCCAAACGAATCCTCCTTTCCTTAAACAAACATCTCTCCAACCGGTATCACTCATCAAATTAATCATAGTACCTTCCTCGTTGGTGATCGAATCACCTTGGCTGACATCTCCCTTTCCATGACCTTACTTGACTTTTACAAAAACGTCTTTGATTCTGAATTCACTAGTGATGTACCAAATGTAACTCGATGGTTCCGTACCTGTATCAACCAAAGTCAATTCAGATTGGTTATTGGTGATGTGGTTATATGTCCCAAGATGCGTGAACCTTGAACCATAGGTTCTAATAAAATCAATTCAACTTGAAATTAATTATATTTCAGTTATGTGTAGAATCAATACATACAATTGCATAAAATATGTGCATTTGTACAGGACACTTGTCGAAGTTTGTCAACCATATAGCTTCCATCCAGATTTGCAACGACTTCGCATCCAACCAAATTTTCAGCCATTTCTACTTTGCATTGCTCTTCTTCGGCTACAACGATGCAAATTCGTTTAGTGCCTCATAGCAGAAAGAATTCAAATCAATCCAAAGCTCTTGAACATAAAACGTCATAAAAGTTTTATAAGTACGGGAATGGCAATCAATTTGGATGAATTTACGAATTTAATTCGAATGCAACGATATCATGCACGCTATATTGAACTCTGGACAAACCAATACATGGGTATGAATAAACTATGAGAAATTTTTACTGCATGTTACATAGTCAACAAGAAAAAGCCGACTTCATTGATCTTTTATTACAGGGAAAAGAAGTCAAGGACATCCATGAAAATCATCTCACGGGAATTCATTTATCTACATTGCATCGATGGGCGAAATTGGCCAAGACGAATGGACATTTGATACCTAAAAAGTCTTCTGGGAGACCACTCAAAATTCAAGACAGGGCCGAAAGACATTTGATTAGAGTTGCCAAAGCCAATCCTCAGTATTCAATCAAGAAGCTTGGACAAGTAGCATCAGTTAGTGCACATCATCAAACCATTGTCAAGGTTTTGAAACGCCATAACCTTCAGTCGTTCCAAATGATGAAGTATAGCAATTTAAATTCAAAAAAGCATGAAGATCAATAAAGTTTGTAACGTTATTCCATACTTTCATTTCATTCTCCTATATTTGAAATTTCTACTGTCTAATAAATTTCAAATTTCAAATTACATGAATTCAATAGATTATAGATTAATAGCTTACGAAAGATTTAACAAGACTCAATAGTTACCAACAAGCATTAAATGAAAAATATGTTTATTGAAGAAAGTTCCAAAGTTTACTGAATAGTGATAGACTTCTTCTTTGGTTGTCCTTTAGGGATACTGACATTCAGGACACCATCTTTCAAATTGGCAGTCACTTGATCAGAGTTCACAGTATCAGGTAATGGAATACGACGTGTAAATTGTGAATGAACTCTTTCTTTGTGTAAATACTTTTCATTCTTCTTTTCTTCTTCCTTATCATAATGACCAGAGATTTCAAGAACGTTATCATGTAATTGAATGGTGACTTGATCTTTGGTATAACCAGGGACATTGGCAGAGATGGCGAACGCGTCTTTGGTTTCTTTTACATCAATGGCAGGGAAATTGACACGGTCGATTGA
>MU621311.1:0-26653 GCA_025399215.1 Globomyces pollinis-pini | reverse complement strand
CAAACATATACTTTACAATCCATCACATTACAAAGTATTTCAAGTATACTTTGATTCTTACTACCTCCTCCTTTAAATCATCAAAAAGATTACAAATTACCAGTAACAAGTATCGATTTAGGTTTCATCCCTAATTGTCTAGAATACTTTCGAATTCCAAAACATTGACTTTCAATAATACCTCGACATTCATACTTGATATCCGGAAACCTTTCAATCACTTGATCATCTCCATCAAACTTTTTCAAAATACTTTGTTGAGTATAAGGTAATAATTCTGGATAATGATACCAAAATCCTATATATCCATCATTACCAACTGAACTTTGTTCCAAACATTTACAAAATAATGTCCAATCACCTTGAAAATATTCTTGATTCATCAAATCTCTGGAAAGTCCTCCATTTTTAAAACATAACATCACCATATATTCAAATTCATTCAATGGACTTTTTAATACATGAGTATTTAATAATAACGTTGACGGTAATGTTTTCATAATTCCTAAAATGGTGGTACTAGTACCTAATGAAATACATAATTCCGTATCTTGTTTGATTTTGAATCCTACTAATGTACATGGATTATCACCAGATGATGAAATAATTTTACAATCAGAATTGAAATTATATCTTTTGATATAATAAGAACTTAAGGTACCTACTATAGTGTGACAAGGTACCAATTCAACTCCCAATTTATCAACAATACTATGACTTGAATCTATCACCAATGAAAAACTAAAAAGTTTACCATATTGATTGATAATATCAATTCCTATGGGATCCCATTTCCCAGTTTCAATATTCATAAAGTTCATTCCACTACCATCAGATATATCAATCGGTGTATAATCTCCAACAAGTAATGTAGATAAAAAATTGGAAATAAGGGTAATTCGTTCCGTATTATGATAAACATCAGGGCAAGTTTGAATTAATTTTAAAATATGATGAATAGTAAATCGTTCATGAGCTCTAGAACCTATTTCAATATCATTGAATAACTAAAATATAAATACCTGTAGATTTACATAATAATTCCGCACCACCAAATTGATATTCAAAATCTCGACATTGTTTTGTGGTACTTGAATTCATCCAAATTGGTGTTTGAGATACGGTAAATATATCAGATAATTGATCTAATAAAGAGAATTCTACATTTAAATGATTTAAAATGGATCTAGAACCATTTTTGAAATAAACGGATCCATGTTGTTGACCACTACAAGAAATTCCTTTAATCCATGGACATAAATCTCCATAATGTTGTTTTAAATGTGATAATAAATAATCAAGACTTGCTATAAATACCAATACGGGAGTTGTAATATCATTAGGATCTAATGTAGATATCATAATACCATTTTGAGTATTAAATGGTAATGTATCATATTTAATTTGATGATGAGCAATGATATTGAGTTGATGATCTATTAACGTATATTTCATGGATTGTGTTGAACAATCAAATCCTAAATAATAACTGATTTCTTGATTCATTCAATCACAATTCAATAATTCAATTGGATAAAAATTAAAAAATAATGAGATCACGTATGATTATGGATGAGCTAGATTCCTTTGATATTTAATTGTAGATAAAGTATTTTGTATAGATTATACGTATCAATTTATTTATCACCATAACAAACTAATCGATGTATAGAAGCAAAAGCATCATGAGCTTTTAAAATCACAAATTTCAAATGTAACACTTCATATCCATTAACAGGTTCAATAACACAAGTTTGAATTCCATCAATATCTTCAAGTACTAAAATTCAAATCAATTCAAATTTGAATGTTTTTTTTACCTTGTTCTGCAAATAATTCGAATTTTTTATCAGAAGTATGATAAACTACCCATTCAGCTACTATAGATCAATCATCAAATAAATTTCGTTTTACCATTACGTGATGATACAATAACTTTTTTAATAAACGTTTTTTGTGGAAATGTTAAAATAAATTCTTGTGGTAATATACCAGTAGTAATCCAAAAAGTTTTTAATTGACTATCATTCATTGAAAATGTGATTTGTTACCCATCTAAAATATTGGATTCGGGATAATCTGGATGACTACTGGTGGAAGCGGTGATGATAGCTCCAGATGTATCTGATGCTAAATTCTCTAATTGTTGAACCATTTGTTAAAAATAATGTTGATTATTTAAAAAATCAAACGCGCTTTTTTTTGATTATCAATTCTAGAATTTGATGATGAATTTAGATTTTTTACATGAAGAAACAACGATACAATTAGATAAAAGACAATCGTATCTTGATATTATACGAGATGCTCTCAATAAAGAAAATAAAGTTTTGTATTTGAAATTAACTTTATAGGTACGAATGGCATATCGAGTTGTTTTAATTGGTCAATTTGCAAAAGATATTGATAGATCCGATTATGCTAGTATTTTTTACAAAAATCCAAATTCTAACTTTACTTTAGCTCATTATCAAAAATTATTCAAAAAGGAACAATCAGAAGCTGAATTGATAACAGGAATCTTATTGACGTTTCGAACAAGTTTTATCCATGTTTTAGAAGTACAATGGATGTATTGATGTTGTAGGCACCTAAAAGAATTATATATCAATTTTTAGAAGATGTATATGCTAATCCTGAAAAAGCTCCTGATGTACCTATGACTCAAAACACTCGAATATTAGTTTTAATGGATGATATTTCAGATCGATATTTCCCATTTTGGGCTTCCAGAGTGATTGAAAAGGATGAACCCGTAAAAACAGATTTACAGATCATGGATGAAAAAGCTGTAGATGATTTGGTAACAAAATCAATTTAATGATTAGATCAGTGGAGTTTGTATATCCATGTTCAAGATTGGTACCAGTTTGTCCAACCTTAATAGAGTATATGATAGTGACTCTCACATGTTAGAGTGAAATGAAGCAAGCGTTTGAAGAGATTTCAGATAGATACAGTCAATATATTCCTTCTGGACAATTGATACACGATCTGGCATCATTTAATGGAATAGAATCCGTTGAAGAATGGATTCATGAATTTCATCAAGGATATATGCCAATTGCTATGGAATCTGGTAAAATTTAATATCAATTTTTATTATTTAGAACTTGTATGGCCAGCGCCAAAGACACTTGTTATTTGAATTTATAAAAAAATAAAAATAACGCCAAACTTAATAGTTTATACAAATTGGATAAGTGAGTACGTGTCCTGATTAGGTCAACGTGTTTTGTGACACTGCCCATTGAATAATTTTGTAACAACTCCTTTGATGGATCGAAACAAATGTTTCGTATCTACAGCACCACTCAAAAATGAAGTACTTTAATACTTTGATTTCCAACATGAAATGATACGGTTCTAATATAAAGATACATTCAGATCGAAAGTAAGAATTACTCCTCCAATATTTAGGTAATCCAAACTTTTTAAGTAGAGCCCTATTATTAAAAAGACCACCGCAAACGCCGCTATATTTAAAGCGTCCATTTGTTTTAAAACAATAGAAAATAATAGATTGAATTTTTGAGTTGATGTCTGCTGCTCAAATATCACCCGATTGTACTGTGTTTGCTCAATTGTTTCCTACTATAGAAGGTCAACCTTATACCGTTGCAAAATGTTGTACTAAACAGGACCCGTATGTTGTTTGTGATAATCAAAAAAGAATTACTTCAATGTAAACAATTTTGTATCTTTTATTGTAGAATATTGAAAAATGTGGATGTTGTCGGTTCACTATCAAGTGATTTGGAAAAGTTGGATGCATTAACGTTTATGTATATTCTTCTATTCATTAATTCAATAGTGACATTTCCAATAACAAGATTACCGGTTCCCTTCCTGCTTCAATTGGAAAACTATCGAACCTTGAAAAATTGTATCATTCTTACCTCTAATCATTTAGGTACTTGAACAACAATCAATTAACTGGAACTATCCCAGAAGAATTTGGAAAACTTCAGAAATTGAAGGAAATGTACGTTTATTGAATGATGAATTAATCTTAGTAATGTTTCCAATAATCAATTAAATCCACCTGTACCTGTTGGTGTCTTGAATTTACCAAACTACAATTCAAATAATTTTCAATTTGGATTTTCAGATACTGATACTGGTACCATAAACCCTTTTAATAATCCTGTGGGATGGATAAAAAGTCAAGACTTTGTTAAAAAATTAAATTTAACGGATATCCAATTAATTGGTATTGGAAGTGGTATTGTAGCATTGTTTCTTTTATTGATTATTTGTTGTTGTTGTTGTTGTTGTTGTTGTCGCAGGCGAAAGAACAAACAAAACAATGAATTGAATGAAAAGAATTTACATTCAAATGTACCACCATCTCCAAGATCTGCTTTTTCATTTGTTAGAGATCCAGAAGGAATTGATACGGATATCACTGTTACTGCAACTCCTCCTTCACCCATTATGCATTCAGATGTCGTTGGTGTAAAGAATAGTCCATTGGTCAATACTCCTACTTTACCAATAGAAAAAATTGATATACCTGGACAATCTCCTCCAAAAGCTGGTGAACGTGCCATACCAGTATCCGGAGGTCCTGTAGTTCAACCAGATTTGACTCGTCAAGCACCAAATACTCCACCCGTAGAAATTCCCATGACAAATCACCCTAGATATAGTATCGATAACGTACCATCTTTCGATAGACCTTTACGACTTGTTACTCCTCCCGTTCCATTTAACAACGAAAATGGATTCAATCCCGAATTAGACTTTGAAGTTCCTGTTCCTCCTGCGCATACTCACGCTAATCGGTATTCGTTTGATAATCAATTTTATCAAGAAAATCGTCCGGGATTAGAAGAGCCAAAGAGATATTCTTTGGATGCATATAATCATGCCCATCGAGACTCACGGTTTATTGATCCTGTCACCTATGAGCGATTTGAAAATCAACCATATCAGCAACCATTAACTGATAACTTGCAACCAAATCCTATCAACAATGATTATAATCAACAGCAAGATCCAAGAGTCATGAATGATCAACAACAACTTGAAAATGCTTTGATCAACGAGAATGATTTTGATCCACAAGTTTACCATCCACCTAGAGAGTTGGAAAATGCTTATGATATTCAACGTCCTGCAAATAGTCACTATGAATTCTTCAACTCAAATGAACAATATCAACCTGGCTATTTACCAGAACGTGAATGGAAACAACAACATAAAAGAATGTCATATGATACCTTTGTTCCTCGAAGAATTGCATCTATATCTGAATCAACCAAACCAGTTCCAAAGAGACAATCAATTGATACAATCCAGAAAGATTCTTCAGTAGTCGATGGTTTTGCACAACAACTTTTGGAAGAATTGAAACACTTATCATTTGATTCACATATTGATAAACCACCAGTGATGGAACCTAAATCGATTTTTGTTCCAGGAAAGACTCCATTCAGACCAGGTCCTATTATTAGAGAAACTACGACACCACCATCTTCCAATACACAATTAAATTCAATAGATTCTATCAATCAACTCGAATCCGGAGGTCCTATATTCTTTTTTTCCAACATTAGCATTGAAGGTTCATTTATGGAGTATGTTCATCATTTGTATCTACCATTGAACATCGAGGTTAAGGTATTGATAAATGTTAGATTAACAACTAGGCTTCAAGTGGTCATATTCCGTATAGTGAAGCCGAATTGAATGTTACCAGAGGTGACTCGTTAATCATTCGCTATCATACATTTGATGGTTGGTGTACCGGAGAAAACTTGACTAGTGGACAGATTGGACGTATTCCAGTATATTGTGTATCACCTCTTCACAAAGTCAAACTCAATATGGTATATTGTTATGCTAACCATTCTCTCTCATCACCAACAATCCCACGTGAAATTGATTACATTCAGAACGTATTTCCTAATTTCTTGACGATACATATGATTGATTTATCGGCTTTGGAAGAGTCTTCGCTGTACCCGGTGTTTGGAACTTTGAATGGAAATGAACGATGTTTTATTCAAGGGGACGTTCAGTTTGTTAATTTTATGGAACTATTTTTGCAAGATTTTGGAAAGGCCTTTTGGAAACATCTAGAGATTGTACGTGTATCAAGTTGATTATGAATTTAATAAAATAAAAACATTTATTATGATGATTCTTTAATGATCGCGTCAAAACAATGCATTCAAGTTCTGTAGTATCACTTGTATATACACAATAATAAAACGGTATCCGACACAAGTGTTGAGGAAAGGCTCAGAGGTTGGCTCAGGTAAACCAACAAAATGAAACTTTGGCTTTCAAACAAATCTTTCTATTAGAAAATGTCAATACCTTCAGATGATTGTAATCAAATGGCAAAATTCATTTACCCGGCACTATCTAATGGTCCTGGAACCGGATTTAAAATTTCCGAATGTTGTACCATCTCATCAAACGTGATATGCGATAAAGATAGACGAATCATTCAAATGTATTATAGTATTTAAACTCATTTCTAGCAACTTTGATAATCTTAAATTAAATGGCAGAATACCACCAGAATTAAATTCTTTGACAAAACTACAATCAATGTATTTTGAAATAGTATTATTAATTTGATTAGATCGTTAAAGGGAAACTCTTTATCTGGATATTTTCCTGACCTTCCTGATTTGAAAGTCTTACAATATCTTGATTTAAGCTCAAATGACTTGAAAGGTGTTTTACCTCCAAGTTTAGGAACATTATCAACGTTACAATTTCTGTAATACAGCATCTATCCTAATTATGTAGGAGTGTTCATTCTAATAGTATTTCTGGTGTTATACCAAAAGAAATCTCTGAATTGAAAACGTTGGAGAGTCTGTATGTTCATTATCTGTTAGTAACCATAGAAATCTTGTAAATAACTCAATCTCTGGATCTATACCCTCAGAATTATTCAATCTATCGAAAATGAAATCATTGTAATATCCATTCACGACTTAAAGTAGATATTTGGATTTGAATAAGATAAATGGAAGTTTACCTGAAGAATTTGGAAAACTCACTGAATTAATGTCATTGTAATCTTTCAGGATAATTTATATGATAGGGGTTTATCTTTGAATGATTTTTCAGGTTCAATTCCTAATTCTTTTGGAAAATTAAGCAATTTGGAGCAACTGTAAATAGAATAATATCTAATCCTTAAAGGTCTTTAAAGTCAAATCATCTCAATGGGCAAATCCCTGATGAACTAGGAAACCTATCAAAATTACGTTCATTGTATTTTTATTGAATTTAACCAAGATTTAGGGACCTTTCAAATAATATGTTAACGCTACCTATTCCTGAGTCTATTAAAAAGCTACCAAAATATTCTACCGATACATTCCTGTAATTGATCTCAACGTCGGACTCATGACTTTTAGATTTCATAACAATGATATGTCACACTCCACCGGTTTCAATGCAGTTTTATTTATCTTGGGAATTTTTATTTTAATTGGATTGATCAGTTTCTTTGTTTATAGACAATGGAATCCTTCTCTTACTACCAACTTGACGTTACCGAATTTCCATATTCCTCAATTCAAATCATCTAAAAATACTTTGAATAGAACTGATTCGTCTCTAAACCTTAAAGATGAATCCAGATACCTTGAAATCAATTCAACTCCCGATAAGTTATCGTCTTTCTTGGACACCCCAAAAAATCCTAAATATTCAAGTGGAATCTTGGGAGAATTTGATTTCGAGAAAAGTTTGGCAGATACAACACTAGTTCGACCTACCTCATCACATCCTACACCTATTTTAGATCTGACTCTTACCCGGCCAAGTTCCACACCACCAGAGGAATTTGCGGAATCTTTTACACCTAAATTACTCGATTTTGATGCAACTCTTACCAGATCCAATAATATATCAAGAAAAAGTACTCTTAAGGAGGTGATTAATACTCCTGAAACTGCCTACTCCGCTAAATCAGCATTTACACCCAATACTAACGCAACACCGAAGTTGGAATATATACAGCCATTACTGAAAAAATTCAGTATCAAGAGGAGCAAAGGAGATATATTCTTTTTCACAAATTGGTCTCTGGATGAAACGTTTATTGATTTAGTAGAGTCACACTACTTTCCTGTTGATACAGAAATTAAGGTATGTAACGGTACTGTCTAAAGTTATAGGCAACAGATAATTTTGTTTCGAAAAATAGTATGCAGGTGTCTATAGCCAAAGGTCATATCGTAAAAGTCCAGAGATATTCAAATGATGGATGGTGTTTTGGATTCAACCAAAGTACAGAAATGGAAGGAAGTTTTCCAATCCATTGTATTAAACCAACCAATAATATCAAAGTACATTTCATTGACTGTTATAAAACTGTACCCTACCAAGTAGGATCCAATTTACCTGAAAAACTTCAGTTGATTGAAAAAGTGTTTCCAGATTGTTTACAGTTCCATCAACTTGATTTAAACGGAATACAAAAATCTTCTTTGACACCTATCATGGGCAAATCAAAAGGTACAGACAAGATATATGTACATGGTGGAATCGAATTCACGGAAAGTATTTCAAACTCGATCAAAAGTTGTGTTAAAGGGTTTTGGAAAAATCCAGAAATCTATGAAATATAATCTGTTTACTATAATACATCAATGAAACCCATTTGAAGTCTCCTTTTTTTTGGGTGGTTGTGTACCTTTAGCCATTGCCCATTTTTCCCTTTCTTTGAGGAAGTGCATCAAGTTGGATAAATGAGTGTCATCAAGAAACTGTCAAAAAGCATTCATGCTGTAGTTAAACGTGAAGGTCTCGGAGCTTTAGTGTATCGGACAATTGGAACCAGACACTTACGAAATTTGGATCCATTTTTACTACTTGACGATTTTAAAGTCATCAAACCGGCTGGATTTCCTGATCATCCTCATCGAGGTATTGTGATGACTCTCACATTAGGATTTGAAACAGTTACTTATATGTTTGATGGAGTATTACAACATGAAGATTTTGCAGGACATAAAGGTAGCATTGGACCTGGAGATGTTCAATGGATGACGGCTGGGAAAGGCATTATGCATGCGGAAATGCCTGTATCTGATACTGCTTGTACAGGATTACAGTTATGGGTAAACCTTCCAAAGAAAGATAAAATGGTGGATCCAAAATATCAGGAGCTGCTCTCAAAAAATATTCCTATAGTCAACAAACCTGGAGGTGGAGTGACAGTGAAAGTGATTGCAGGAGAGAGTTACGGAACACAGGCCAAGATCCATACTAATTCGCCAATTTATTATTTGGATGTTAATATGGAACCTAACCAATCTTTCGAGCAAGTAGGACAATATCTTTCATACTTTAGGTTGTACCAGAAGGTTGGACAACTTTTATTTATTCTATTACTGGGAGTCCAATCATCGAGAATTCCAAAGAAAAAGTAGATGAACGAACAATCCTCATATTTAACGAGCACGGAAATACCGTCACCGTCACCTCATCATCTGTTCCAATCAGATTTGTATTAATTGCTGGCCAACCTCTAAAAGTAACCACATAATCTTATTTTAGGAACCAGTATTCCAAGACCGACTGTTTGTGATGAATTCATTGGAAGAAACTCGAAAAGCGTTGGAAGATTACAGGAATGGTGAGAATGGGTTCGAAAACGCTCAAGATTGGCGCTCTTCCATTGGTGGCCATAGTAGGATTAAACTTTAATGTAACATGACGAGCATCACGGTTATAGAATCTATACTTCAATATAGTTAAACCTCATTTACTAGCCTTTAGAAAATTATAGGCAAGTAATCGTTTCTACTAAGCATAAAAGACATTTTACACGTTTATAAACCCATTCTTGAATGTATTGGTATATTTCCATCCAATGATTCTTTTCCAGAAAATTGAGACCCACAACAACTTCTCATCAATAGTAAAACCGACGTTGCTTATTTCCCCTTCCACTCAACATCACGTTGCCATAATAATTCCATTGAAAGAGTTGTTCCATCAAAAGGGGAAATCCAAAATGAAATTGTGACACCTTGCCTTAGTTCTTGGTTGAATTCAAAACATCCTTATTTTTCCACAATTATCCGTTCTCAACTATAAAACCAGTTTTAAAAACTTCAATTTCCAAACCAATTTTTAATGTCAGTTTTGAAGAGTGCAATCAAGATCGTCTCATCAGTCCCACAGAGTGAGGGTGTAGGAGCAACAGTTCGTCGCAGCATTGGAACTGCCAAATTACGAAATCTAGATCCATTTCTAATGCTAGATGAATTTCTAGTGAAGAAACCCGCTGGATTCCCTGATCATCCACATCGAGGTATACTCTATCATATTCATATCGTAGGGTTTGAAACAGTTACGTATATGATTGAAGGAGAATTTCAACATGAAGATTTTGCTGGTCATAGTGGTACCATAGGACCTGGAGATGTGCAATGGATGACTGCTGGGAAAGGGATTTTGCATGCGGAAATGCCTAAATCTGACACTGCTTGTACAGGATTACAGTTATGGATTAATCTACCAAAGAAGGATAAGATGGTGGATCCCAAGTACCAAGAGTTGTTGTCAAAAGATATCCCAGTATCGAGTAAACCTGGAGGTGGAGTGACAGTGAAAGTGATTGCGGGAGAAAGTTATGGAGCACAAGCCAAGATCCACACGAATTCACCCATTTATTACTTGGATGTCAATATGGAAGCTAATCAGTCATTTGAACAAGTAAGTTTTGTTTTTATTGATTGTAGACTGTTCCCGAGGGATGGACAACTTTCATCTACACGTTGGCTGGAGACTCAACCACAGTCGGGCCTGAAAAATCATCTGTGCCTGCACATGCAACTGTTGTATTTGGACATGACGGAAATACAGTCCAAGTCGAAACGGGTTCACAACCAGCACGATTCGCACTTATTGCTGGTGAACCAATTGATGTAAGTTTCTTTTTATTGACGAGTAGGAACCAATCGTTCAACACGGACCGTTTGTGATGAACACCAAGGAAGAGATTTACCAGGCGTTTAGTGATTACCAGATGGGAGTGAATGGGTTTGAGAATGCCGCAGCATGGCATTCCAAGATCGCCGCTAAAAACCTGTTCTAGATGTTTGTAATATAATCACTCAAATACACGAATACACGAGTAATGAATTGACTGATTGATGAACATAACCTTTGCTTGTCTGAATATTATTATTTTATAAAGCTGGAATTTATTTATCGAAATCTATTTGAATATCGTCTAATGTTTCCTGATTCACGAATGATTCTGCCTGTTTATCGATTTCAGCTGTAAGCTGCTTGTCATTGAACACATGTACAGCCAATGGCAATTGACTGCATTGTGCAGCTGAATCAGAAATACCAAGAGTTGATGTTTTCCATTTAAAGAATAGTAGCTGTAGGGTTTGGATCAGTAGTATAATGCTGCATAAGAGAGTAGTAATACCAAAGGTGTAGTTTACAGTGAGCCATTTGGTAGCTATGCCAAGTAATGCCCATGCAGCCATAACAGATATCCAGGGTTCATGTCCATACTGCGACAATGCCAATTCTACTACTGTACCAAGTACAACCCCCGCCGTCGCTATACGGATCAATTAGTTATACAGCCATACCTTGTAGGGTATAAAAGGGCGTGTTTGTGGTACTTGCAGCAAACAAACATGCCAAACTGGCAGCTGTAATCCATCCGAGATAGACACATACCACCATCCGCACGCAGATGTACTCCATCCATGTCAGCGGTTTGTTAATAGTATTGAGATTGATGTAGATAAACGTCAACATGACCGCCATTAAGAATTCTAATACAAAAGCCAGTACCAGTTGTTCATTCAAGAAACATACCAACCAGAGCGCATTAAATAGCATATTAGCCGCCATCCATATATTAACCTTAGTATCGATAAGTGGGGTGTTCAAAGAATGTGGCTGTAGTTGGTAGATGGTAAAGATGAGGAGAAGGAGGTAGATAGGGATCCACGCTATGAATGTATAATTCGCAGGCGTAAGCCATGATAGGTGTTTATTGCTGATAGTTCCTACATTCGTGTGATTTGCCTATCATTAGCGTGTGAGTGGTACAGAGGCAAAGATGTTAGCAGTGAGTAGGGCCAGAAATGCAGTAAGGTTGGTGAGTCGTAGAATGAGTGATTTTGAGTAAGTGTTTATGTGGATGGGTGAGAGTGAAAATAGTCGGATTGTCATAATATGTAATATTGGAAATGTTTGTTTATTGGTCTTTTGATGAGGTCATGTGTGATCACTGGATACTTTTTGAGTGACATGTGCGTGGAATCATCCATTACAACATTGTCTAAGAAAAAATCAAGATAAGTAAAGGTATTAAGATAGTTTCGTGTTAAACAATGGGACCAAAACACCAACAGTAGGTTGAAAGACGATAAAGTGTTTGTGCTAAAGTATACATATTCTGTAAATGATATTGAAACAAGCGTAAGAATAGCTGTGGAAATAATCAAAGTTTATTCTGAAGGTCAGGGTGGGGTGTCACATAAAGTGTCCTAAAGAATAATTCTTTGAGCAGATGGAAGCAATTATCGGTCAATGCAGCATCGTACCGATCCTTTGATTTCTCATCACGAATGAATGCATGTTGAGCTTGGAATTCACACCATGAAAAGGTGATGTTGTTGGTGACCAATTGGTTGTATATCTGTGTTCTCCCAGCTTGTGGGATATGAGTGTCTTGTTTACCTACTTGAATTAGTAACGTATTTGGTAAAATGTAAACTCCAGATGATAAAATTTTTTGAAGTTAACAAATGATTCATAGTAGTAATGTTTTTATACATGAATAGAAATGAAACGTACCAAATATCATTAGCAATTCCCCTTTAATTTCCGCAGATCGCTTCAAAGAATCAGATCGTTTACCTAAGCTTAAGCTATATGACTAAAACCTTTCCCCAAAGTTTCTGAGTGAATATCCGTGGCAAAGAAACAGACCGTAGATTTAATACGTGGATCAAAAGCGGCTCTGAAAGCCAAGTGGCCGCCAAGACACATTCCAGTAGCGCCAAATTGTCCAGTACAGTTGGGATGTGTAGTTAAGTAATTGAGAATGGAAGTGACATCATTATCGTAAGAATGCAAATGTTTTTCAATCTATGGTTAAGCGAGTGAAAGATACTTTCTAATGTGAGGCTGTGATAAGAATACCAGAGTATTACCCAAGTCTGTACCAATTTGATCATACGGGATTACAGTCCCAATTGGTAAGAATTCATGATAAGATTCCGGACAAGCGACGATGTAGCCTTGAGAAGCAATTCTAGCACAGAAACGTTTAACAGGACCGGTGATTTGATAAATTTCTGTGAATACTAGGATAGCAGGGAATTTAGGGTTTTTAATCTAAAAGAAGAAGTCCAATTAATTTGATATTGGATTCTTACATTTGTGACCGGAATTATAAGAAGCAATCTCATTAAACCATTTTGAGTTTGAATATCTACAAAAGTTTCCTTGATCAGCATAAAAAAGTCATGTGATTATTTTGGAGTTGTTAGGGTTACTTTAGGGTTACCTTAGGGTTAGTTGATGGATTCATCTCATCAGTTCTTTCAATGACAAACATTGATTGGAATAATTTAGGTAATCGGTTACTTGTATTGATTCATATTAGGTATTGGTTTGAAATCCTAATCTTTTAATATCAGGTAATGCATATCCTTTTTTAATATTAGGTACTATTATATAATTTAATTATAGGTTTCGATATCATCAAAACTAATTCTATCCTCATTTATAAATACTCAAACAAAAAATGGGATAATGGTACTTTTCAATCTTCAACAGATTTAAACTTAAATGTTTACTCGTCTGTATTACATTATGGTCAAGCTTGTTTTGAAGGATTAAAAGCTTTCACTTCAAAAGATGGAAAAGTATAGTTCTTTTGTATTTTACACCATCTATAGGTTAGGATATTTAGACCTCATTTAAATGCTAAACGTATTCAATCTTCTTGTATCGCTGCTAGCATGCCTTACCCTGACGAACACTTGTTTATCGATGCGGTTCAAAGAGTTGTCAAGGATAATATTGAATTCGTTCCTCCTTATGGTTGCGATGGCTCTCTGTACACCCTTTTCATCTCATCTCTAGTTATATTAGACCCTTCGTCTTTGGATCTGGTCCTATGCTTGGTTTACAGCCTTCAGATGAATACTATTTTATTGTTTACGTTAACCCTGTTGGAAGTTATTATAAAGGTGGTATTGTGAAACCTAGTAAGGCTTTGATTCAACATGGATTTGATCGTGCTGCTCCCTTTGGAATGGTAAGATATTTATTCTCTATCTGAAAATCTTTGTTCTTGACCTTTATGGTCACAAACTTGAACACAAACATATTCACCACTTATTCTTACACAAAAATCATCACCATTTAAATCTTGATGAATTAGTACCAGGCACAAATTGTGTTTATATTCTTTTATATCAAACTCCCACTGTATTTATACATATGGGTCCAATACACCTACTAACTATGTCAGGGATCTGTAAAGCTGGCCGGTAACTATGCTCCTACTCTACTTCCAACTCAAAAAGCCATCGAGAAAGGTTACACTGTTCTTTTGTTTTTGGATTCTAAAACAAACAAGTATGTGGAAGAATTTGCCACTTCCAATTTCGCTGCCTTGACCAAACCAGGTATTTGTTTTTGTAAATTAATAACTAACATTAGGTATATGAACAAAATGAATTGACACGATAGATGCAAACGGAAAGCGAACATATGTTACACCCTTGAGCAACAGTATCCTTGCCTCAGTAACCAATCGATCCCTGTCCGAGCTAGCAGCTAACCATTTTAATTGGGCTGTCGAACGCCGCCAAGTCGAATGGTCGGAAATCCAAACTGGCCAATTTGATGAAATATGCGCTTGTGGTACTGCAGTCGTTATTACACCAATCGGTCAAATCGACCGTGAAATCCCCCAAAACCCAATCAACCCTACGCCCAAAACTGATATCGCTACCATGTGGGATGATGATTTTGAAGAACCTATCATTAAACTTGAAACTGTGAAATTAGGTGATGATGTGAAAGGGTTTAAGATGCTCTATGATTTGTATCGACAAATTCAAAATGGAGATGTGGTTGATAAATATAACTGGATGTATCCAGCTCAAGGTCTTTAATATAATCTTATGCTTCTCAAACAGAATTTTTATTCCATTTATGGAGATATAACCTTTACTTAGGTTCGTATATGTAGTATTCTTAAAAAATCATAATTCATGATCTCCAATAGAGATCTCAAATAACATTTCTAAGTCTAAGTCCAAGTGATACAAATATCTTCTTTTGGAAGTTGAAGTTTCAAAAGCCACTACCAATTTACCAGTGACATTTTATACTTATCATAATTGAGAAGAAGTCAACTCAGAAATGGCTAGTGTTTTGTATAAGATGGACTTGACCATCGAGCGAAAGCTTGCTGGTTCAGGAGGTTGTGGAGGTATGATTAACAATCAACATTAAATCAAAGGTGTATATCTTGCAAACTTCAAAGGCAAAAAAGCTGGTATTTATCTTTAAATACTGATATATTATCAAATAGTTGCGAAAGTACCAATATTGTCTGAGCATGAAGGATTGATTCATACGGAATTATTGGTCATGAAGCAACTCAAATGTGAATATTGTGTGAATTCAGTTGGATATATTGATGGAGTGCAATTTCACTTACCGGATCAGGAGGATGAAATCCCTCGTAGTGCTTTGTTATTGGAGTTTATGAATATGGGAACTTTAGGACAATACTTGAAGAATAAAGGTATTCCTGTTAATAAACTCATAAATGTAGGCAATATTGAACAAGAGACTGTAGAATTTGTATTAAATCATCGTTCTTCGATTTTATTAATGGCAGCAAAAGGTTTGAATTGGAGAATTTATGATTAGGAATTGAATATTTACATGAGCAATTAAATATGGTACATCTAGATGTCAAGGCAGATAATATACTGCTTCATCGTGAAAGCCCTGATTCCCCATTGATAGCCAAACTATCTGATTTTGGATCAACAAGAAAGGATGGATCAACTGATCAAGTGTTTATGACTCCTGGTTATATTGCACCAGAACATAAACGATCCAACAAGGTTTTGTATTTTGTATTATTTATGTTAGAAAACAAAAGCATTTGATATATATGCATTTGGAAATACTCTAGTTCATGTTACTTTCAAAGAGAATTATCCTTTCTTATGGAATGGCATGCAAAAATCTTTAAAACATAAAATCAAGTTCTTGGAAGGTTACAAATTGAAGAATTTTAATATAGTTAGAGAATGGAGTTCATCAAAACTTGCAGTTTCTTATTTCAAAAACTTTGGAAGAAATACCATCAAATCGATGGGTGATATCTCAGATTTTGGAATTATTGGAGACGTTTGATGAATCTGTTTTCGTTGTCGCTCCTCGTTCAATGCAAACTAGTAAATTGTTGGCTAGAAAACGCTTTGGTACTTTGTTTATTAAATTGATATTTTAGAACAAGTTATGCCTGCTTCTTCAGTTTTTACAGGTATTCTTGATTTCATATTGACATGTTTTAGCCAGTAAAATGTCTGAAATGACAAAAGCAACTGCTGGAGGATATATTTTTGAACATCTGAATTTAAAATCTCCAATTAGTTATTCCATATTTGCTGATAAATTTATGGCCATGTATAATGAAAACATGCCCTGGGATAGGAGCATGTTTTTTGGATTAATTAAACCTAGAGCCAGTCAAGTCACACCCACACTTATTAATAAGACCCTTTTCAAAGATCGTGTACCATTGGAAGGTGATTTGGAGGTCTGGGAAGAGGATTTATTGGATTTTGTAGAAGAAATTGTAACGAAATGTCGAGAGTCGACCAAAGCAGAATCACCATCTGGATCTTTAACAGATTTAAATGAAAAATCAACTGTGCGGTCGTCTAACTCTGCCCCATTAGGGCAGCAGTTGTTTGCAAATATTGGGTTGGAAGGTTCAATTGATTGGCCAAAATTTTTACATGCGTTTTTAAAAGTTTACAAAAACAATAGAAATATTGACGAAGAAAAACTGCGATTGATTGTCTCACCCAGATTTAACATTGTATCATCCGATCATTTAGGATTAGTGTTACATTCTTTTAATCAGCGGTTTGCCAAGCGACCCATGTCAACAAATCAATTGGATCTGATTGTAGAAGATATGATTGAAAAGTCATTAGTAACTCCAGAATCATCCATGTCCAAATTGTCACTAAGTAAAAGTCAAGCAGGACCAAAAAGTATATTTGTGCCTGGTCAAATGAAACCATTACATTGTATTGTATTAGGTGATAACCAAACTGGTAAGAAAGCCTTAATCGGTCAATTATGTCAACAAGCGTAACAATAACTTTTTTCATTTGTTAGGGGTGATATGAATGTAGCCTCGTTCAAGAAAGGTGATCAGTTATCGATGATGGTTAAGTCCACGTACAATCAGTCTTGGAATCCAAATGATAACACAGACGCTTTATGGGAGTTCCATTCCAGCAAATATAAAGTGTTGATCAACGATACACCTGGCCATGAAGATTTTTTGAAGAATTTGATTGAAGGCACATCTAAAGTATTTTTTTCTTGGAATTTACAGTAGGCGGAGTTTGTCATATTGACAATATCAAGCGATTTAAATGAATATCATCAATCTGTATCAGCACGAGGACAAACTCGTAAACATATTTTATTGGCATATAATATGGGAATTTCGCGTATGATTGTGGCAGTCAACAAGATGGATCGAGTGCAGTGGGATGAACGTGTCTATCAGACCATCAGGCATGAGTTTAGTCAGTTACTACAAGTGATTGGATTTACATCAGTTATTTTTGTACCAGTTTCTGCCGAAACTGGTGAGAATGTTTTGGATCTGGCCCCAGTTCAATGGTGTAATGGGTGGGAATTGCGTAATGGAGCCAAGGTCCCCAAAGTCCTTACTTTGGTGCAAGCTATAGATGCTATGGAGAAGATTGTACCTGATGCTGTGAAACCACTTCGAGTGGCTATAAGCGATACTCAAGCAGGTATTGGGTTTCAATACAACTTGTATGGAATTGTACACACTGGTGTTGTGAAGAACGGGATGAAGGTTAATCTGGCACCTGGAAATATCAACTCTACGATAGAAGGATTGTACACTTTCAATGGTAGGGATAGTCTAATGACTGCCACACCTGGTTCGAGGATTAAAATCAAACTGGCACCCACTATGAGTTACCAGTTTTCACCTGGAATGATATTATCAGATGCAGTTAACAAACCAGTTTTTGAAACATCATCTTTTACAGCTCTAATAACTATCTGTTACGATGCAAAAGCCTTTTATCCTGGATATGTATACTCATTTGTGTTTAATGATATTGCAACACCTTGTCAAGTATCCAAATTGTTACAAAAACTGGATCGTCATACTGGGTTAACAGTACAAGATAATCCAAAGTTCGTACAAGCTGGAGATGTATCAGTGATCAATGTTATCCCTACCATTCCCATGTGTGTGGAAACATTGTACGAATTCAATACCCTTGGTCGCTTTAGTATTTATAATCAGCAAGTCTTGGTAGCAGTTGGTATTGTTACGTCTGTCGTTCGAATGTTGTAATGTTGCATTGATGTTTCTCTTAAAATTAAAATATATTCATTAACGTTAATGATATGGTACTCAATAGAAAAATTGTGAGTAAAGTAAAAGTAGTCGATTATTAAAACGTATGAAGACGGATACATCTCGAGTGGTGGTTGATTTAGTCATCATCACTATCTTCAGGTTCAGCAAATTTAATGATTTTCCCAATCTTTTCCAATTCAATAACCTCTACATATCAATAAATGATCCATGATTTTACTGTTGAGAGCTAATCGCTTTTCCAATTCCCAGGTATTGAATTCATCCTTTTCACTGACACCTTCAAATCCCAACAATCGATCTACACCAATTCCATCGATAAAGGAGATGATACAAGGTAAGACTTTTAAATCCATCT
Organism: Globomyces pollinis-pini; assembly: GCA_025399215.1. Taxonomy (NCBI): domain Eukaryota; kingdom Fungi; phylum Chytridiomycota; class Chytridiomycetes; order Rhizophydiales; family Globomycetaceae; genus Globomyces; species Globomyces pollinis-pini. The sequence goes on along the minus strand of MU621311.1, from coordinate 7,631 downwards.
TTTCAACTAAAAATGGGACATTTTCTACATCAACTCTAATGAATTTTGTATCTGGATGTTTTCTTGCGATGATCTATACAAAACTGTTTAGATTATGGTAACATACTGCTAAATGTTTATCCATGATATGACATCTTCTGAAATCCTTATGTCCAAAATGAACTTGAATTAATTTATAAAGTAATTACTAACACATTTGGCGGTATTTGTGGTAGCCAACATGACTTGTTTTTCAGATGTGATAGTTTCATAGATTCCATAACGAGTTTCATTAACTTTCTTTTGATAAGCAAGTCTATTCAAAAGATCAATCATTCTTGTTTGTATTTTACTCTCTTTTAAGTTGCGACATTCTTTGTTCTCGCATTCGATCCATTAGATGATCATCATCAGCTTCTAATTCTTTGAAAAGTTCATCATCACTTTCATCTCTACCATTATCAATCTTTCATTCATTCTTAACTGGTATGTGTCCATGTCTGATTTGTTCAAGTTTAGAAAAGTTTTGAAATGTAAACAAAAACAAAGCCTCACCAACCACTCATAGATCTAACTCTTAAAATTTAGCTTATTTTATTGTATTTTTAATGAAACTAGAGATCTATATCGGTAAGAATGAATAACGTACCAAATTAAAGGAGTGTTTCCGCCTAGATTTCCAAATGAAATTGAATCAACTTGAAAATTGGAATAATTTGAATTTCGGATTTATAACCTAAATGAATCATTCTACACAATTCGTTTCTAATTAATTTTTAATGTGAGTTAAGTTACTTTAAGAGAGAATCGTTTCGAATATTTGAACGACTAAGAATATTCCAAACTTTTTTATAATCTCTTGTTGATAATTGAATCAATTGATTTATCATTGATGATTTCCCTTGAAGGATCCATTGGCTAGGATAAATCCCTATCCATTTGATTCTTGGACAGGATAACGTATCACCTTGAAATGCCATTGACTAATGTTAAAACTCTCTATTAACCTTTGATCCAAATTTGTAACATGATAGTATTTCTATGCCATCTGGATCAGCATCTACTAATGCAGATATTTTGAATTGATACTTACTTTCTTCAGTATCTAGTGTCATTAATATATCCATGTACCATTCGCGTTTTTATTCAAATCATCTATATAACGCGTGTGAGTTTAGAAATTTATTTACCAGTTTCTATTAAATCTTCATCGATCCAAAAGTTATAGGCATGATTTAAATCATCTCCAGTAGATTTTGATTCCAAATTATTGGTTGTTTCATCCCAAAATTCAAAATCAGGTACCAAATGTGGTTGTTCACGTTGTAGTTCATTTGATAACTTGAATATTAATGATCTGGTAGCAACATCAGGATATCCCTTTCCCTATGCATCAAATAAATTTTTTTGATACTGTTATAAGAATAGTATTAGGATGAGTTTGATGGAATGCATTTGATATAAATGATTGAAAAATTGCATCCTTTTCCACAATCAAAATCCAACGACTTGATGTTTGAATTGCTTCAATCTATTGTAAATATAATCTTGTCAAGGCTTTACATCTTCTACGTCAGGAATACTGATGACCTGTATTTTGTTAGGTTTTGCATATTTGATTACAGATTGACTGGCATCTAGAACAACCCCACTTTTTAGAATTAATTGAATCGGACCACTTATTAAGCCTTTGTTACACGCTCGCTGAACAAAATCAGAAGGATAAACTTACTATTTGTAGTTGATATCGAGACACGTTGAAGGTACAGCACAAATCATTCACAACCTATTAATAAACATTATATATCACTTACCTATAATAAGTACCAAGATGGATTTACTTACTTGATCGACTGTCACTTGATTTTTGAATAGTAAAACATTCTGATAATAGATATCTCTCTTCGTCATAAATGTATCCGACATTAGCAATTCCAGAATAAGCTTTAATATGTATATGAATCGGTCTTGAGTTAATCACGTTAAAATCTTACTGAATTGGTTTTGTCTAATTGAAGAGACTAATTTGAATTTGATTGAATTTTGATTCAACAATTGACTTGAATTTACAAACATATTTCTATTAAATTAACAAGTTAAAGTTACTCTGATGTTTGACGAGATACCATGAGTAAACCAACAGGACGAGACTCTGCTTCATATAAAATCTTTTTGATACGATTCATTAACCAGTATCTTGATATCAGTATCATTTTATGAATACCTATCTTTAACAATGATCCTTTCCGATAATTGACAGATTTCAATTTTTTGCATCCTAGAGACAAATTTCAAATTTTTTTGAGACAAATTTGAACTCATCATCAACTTGAATCAATAATTTAAACTCATTACCAACAATTGATTTTGTTTATAAAATTAAATCAATTGATTAAATTTCATCAGAAACTATTTTAATGCTTGATGGAATGTGAATCAAACTTTAAAATTTAATATGTAGTTTGTTATTTGTGATAGCTTGAGTTGCATACTCTATTTACTTCATTCAATAGCAATTGATATTGTTGATAAGTAAAATAACACAACACGACGCGATATTGTTGACTTTAATTTTAAAAAAATGGAAGAACAAAATACCAAAAGAGAACAGGAAATAGGTAAATCAGTTTTTTTAAATACGATAGACTCTTCAGTTCCAACAGGGTCAGTACAATCAACAACAAATCAGACACGTCTGATAGGTAGAAAATATATTGTTGACTAATTTCAAGCGGAGGGCGATAACAATTCTATTAAATCCAACTCATCAAATAGACCAAAAAAATTACCTAATCCAAAACGAATGATGAGTTTGAATGACCAGACAAATATTGGTAGTGCAATGCAATTAGATAAACCAGTTCAAAAGTCAATTCTGAAAAAATCATTTGGATCTCAAGCTCAAATTACGGAATCAACTGCAGATATTCGTAAACTTAATTATCTAAAATCTAGATTTCCTTGATAATATGAAGAGCTCAATAGCTGCAATGAAAAGTTCTTTTGGTGTTAGTCAATCTTCAGATCCAAATGCACAGTCAGATAATCAGCATCGAAGTTATAGGAAAGATAAAAAACTATCGTTAGAAAATGTAAAAGAAGACACGGACCGACTTCCATTGAAAGTCCAGTTAAGGCAAAAAGAGCCAATTCCTGAAAAGCCCGAATCTTTGGATTACATGACTAGCAACTTACAAGCATCACCAGATTCTATTAGAAAGGAAGCGAAACCTGCGGAACTTCAAATCAAGCCCTTGGAAAGAATTGCTCATTCGAAAGTATTGATTCCACTGTCTCCAATTTCTACCGAATCTACATCCTTGAAACCTTACAACAGGCTATCTGTGGCTCAATCTCCAACCACTCATTCACCACTATCATCTGAACCATGCTCACCGTCAATAAAAGACAATGCATCTGCTCAGTCATTAGGAATAGGTAATGTAACAGCTTTTAATTGAAGGTGATTTTTCTGTCGTAAAGATGCAAAACGAAAAATTGGAAAAGAAATATAGCAGTTCAAGGAAAAGCACCCTAGACACTGAACAAAGAGGGTACGCTAAAGAGGTTGTAGAAACGGTGCCATTTAAGATTTGGTCTATTCGATACCCCCTATTGTCTATTTTGATGAACAGTTTACTACTGGTGTTCATCGAAACATGTTATAGTAAAGATGGAGCTTTTATTCCATTCGGAAAAGGATTGTTATATAATGCAAGTCCGGTGTGGTTGTTATTCTGGATGTTCTTAAATCACCTAGTAACTTCCTATGCGTTAGATTCAGGATTGTCGATTTTGATTGGATTTATGATGACAGGTCGGAAGGGTTATAGTATAGCAATATATGGATTTTATCAAGCAAATGCATTTGAAAAAACATCATATGTCGACAAACTATCGATTAAAAGTATTCTTCGAAAACCATTGACTATACTCTCATATATATGGGTTCTCTACCTTTTGGCTATTATACTAATACCGCTAACGACAATTCAAATGTATTCCTACAATATTTATGAGAAGGGAGAATGGGTATCATGTACAGTTTATATAGACGATGACAACTCATATGATCGAGGTTATCCTACTGCAAATAATCAGTTTGGGGTGGCTGAGGTGTTATTTGGAACAGTATTAGGAACTTTACGCTCAGAAGAAGCAGTGGATTTTACATCATTTGTTATGTCACCTCAATTAATGGATCCAGTTGTAGATAGCAGTACCATTATAGGTGCCGGTTACAGTGCAAATATATCTACTGTATGCTCCTGCTCACCAGGAATTACTTCAAGCGATTTTGAAAAGTGGGGGTTGGATACTGCAGCTGCTGTTCTTCTCTCTGATTCAGTCAGTTCAAGCCCTGCCTTTTCATTAGTTACTTATCTTAATCGAACGGAGGACAAGATTGGACTATCCAACGTTTTGACCGTTCGAAAAGTGTGCGGAGGCTCTCAATCGAATTCTGCAATCTTCTATCCCACCTGCTACACGGAAATTACCGATTTTAGACATGCAAATGTGTTAGCGGCTTATATGACTGGTAAATATAACCAAAATTTATTCTAGATGGGACACCAGCATCAATATCTATCAAGAGTTCTGATGTTGTAGAAAGCCTGGAGCCAGCAAATATGTCCAAGCTTTATAATGCATTAAATTACATGTATGGTGGAAAAATCACAAGCCAGATACTTCCCTCCACGTTTCCTTCCGCAATTAATCCATTAATATGGTGGACTACCACGAATACGCAGACTATCAGTCCTCCTTTACTTTCTGCTGGTATAGAAACATTACATTCCATTTTATTACGAAGCTCTATTCAAAGATATTTTAGTATAAAAGGAACCAAATGCGAATCGAGAGTGATATCAGAGAATTCCGTTACTTTAAGAATTGGACCGTCAGGACACATTTTTGGTCTTATTTTTGCTGGCACGGATATTTTTTTAGCAGTTCTATCTATAGCAATGACGGCTCCATGGCTATTTTCCAAAAGATTAATATCCCCAGCAGTTAGGATTGCCACCAATAGATTGTATTTTCAACTGATGGTATGCTCCAATCCTACCCTTTATGGTGGATTTGTGACATCGTTTGATATGTTAGATTTCTGGGTAAAGCTAGATCTGATGGGAAAAGTAGGAGAATCAAAAGATACAATAGATGATGAAGAGTATGGGAAGATCGCACTCAATAAACCAAAGTTGGTAAGACCTTTCCAAACAGGAAAATTATACAATTGATTGATTATTGAAATAAAACATTCGTTTCTAATCTGTTCATTTACGTTTTCAATGCTAAGCAATTGCAAGATATTTTACTGCTCTCTTGTCCGACAAAGTTAATTTTTTCTAAAATTTATGGAGCTGGAATCTACCACCGATGGTCTTTCAAAGACTAATAGAAATAACTCGAAGGTGCGGAATCAGTCTGATTTGTTATGGTCTCCATCTTTAGAAACCCCGAATGACAAATCAAAGTGGTTTTCCTCTCCAACAAATGTAATGAATTATCTTCGAAATCAAAGCAATTATTCAAACCACTTACTAGAAACTCCTTCAAAAATTTCTAATGAACGCATAACGCCAGAGTTGAATTCCTCTACTAGTCCAATATTGTTTCCAAATTCACTTCAATATTCAGATAACCGAAGTTCAAATAAAAGAAAGAAATCAAATTCATCTGCAAAACTAATATCTGATTCAACAAGTAGAAGTGAACCTTCCAAAAACTATTTTTACTCTGTAAGTATTTACACAATAAAGCTAAATAATTGCACAGAAGCGACAAAGAAATCAAATCAATCGAGGTAAACCTAGGTTATCTTTGTTTTCGTCCGATAGTTCGGTTGGGACTACCAGAAAACAAAAATTCGAAAATGCACTTTTAGATGACCATTCTATCATGTCTAGATATGAGAAGTTTCATGGTTCATTAGGCACTAAAAATCCAAATCAATCTATTTTTGAAGTTGCTAAGGAGCAGTCAAAATCTCGGAAACCGAAATTAGTATTATCTGAAACAACCAATCTTCCAGTCAGAATTGACACTAAACTATCAGGGTATAGTTTTCAAACACCATCTGATGAGGAAGTTCAATGTGTGAATGTTACCCCAAAGTACTACCACCAGTTGAAATCGAACGTTAATTCACCAGCAAGTATCGCATCAAATGTATTAAATATGTCGCTCTTATTAGTCATGACTGAAACATGTGACTGGATCATGACTGTGATAACGAAGCAAGTGGTTGATTCTATACAAACTCAAATTCAATGTGATGGCCAACCAAAACAACAAAACGATGGAGATTTAACGAATGAATGTGTAAAAAATGAATCGAATACCCAAATGTGTTCTACTGATTATGAAGAAGATCCAGCAGCTCCAAAAATTGGTGACAATTCTCATTTACAATCCTTTAAAACACCAATAAGATCCGGCTTTACTTCTAGGAAAGAAAAGTTTCTTAATAGTCAAATCAAAAATCCAGATGCTGAATTTACTCCTAAACTTTTAAAGTGGAGTGAGTTTCCATCTACCCCCAAAACTGCTGACAAAAGACAAGCCGTTTTCTTGAAAACTTTCGCGCAAGTACCACCTAAATTGCATCAAACCCCGAAAGTGAACCGCACAAATCATCACAGTGGATTGAAAGTCTCATCACCTTTTAAAATCATACCGACTACAAGCACCAAATCCCAATCCATAACGACAAAGTCATCATCTACTAGTTCACTTTCTTACCCATTACAATTAAAGCCTAATTATTCAAAATCGTTTGATATAATTTCTCAAGTGACTTCATTTTTACTGACTGATAGATACTGGAAGAATCACAGACTTTCGGGAGTCCTGTTGAGACTGAATTAAAATCGTTAAACACATCAAAAACAGAAGTTCAAGATCAAGTTAAAATTGACCTGCACTCTCCGTTAAGCGGAGAAGGAGGTGTTTCGTTAGGATCAACATCCATAGATTGCACCGAACACTTGAATATACCAGAAAATGTGTCATTGGTTGTAAAAGATTATGCGAAGAGTAACAATGAAGATGTACCACTAGTATCTTCCAATATGATATCCAAGAAGAATTTTTCATCACAACTCGAAGATGAATTTTATGATGCAGATATATCCTCACAACTTTTAGCCAATTTGTCTTTTCCAAAGCAGTCAGAAAACTCTCAAGAGCCTTCACAGGTAAAAGGCCTAGATATTGGGTTAATTAGAGATGCATCTGAAACGCATTTAAATGATCAGAATGGCACACATTTAAGATGCGTTCCAGAATTTTCTGGGTTTCACTCGGCGGAACCAACGGGAGTATATACAGGCTTTTTTAAAGCCAATGGCCAGTTACTTCCTCCACCATCTAATGAGTCATTGTCCAAACTTGAAGAGATATTTGCTGACACATCCTCAAAAAACAATCACATCATTATTGAACCATTTGGACGGGAAGGTAAAAGAAGATTCCCTGAAAATTCAAATTCACCATATATACAGCAACACATTGATGCATTTTCAGTGACATCTGCAAAAAACGAAAAAGTTAATACACGATACCAGCAGAACGAGAACAGAGAATATTCAACGCCAATTAGATTATGTAAAGAATCTGATTCTAAACTTAAACATGACTTTTTC